>PVJL010003441.1:0-157762 GCA_004026885.1 Lyroderma lyra | reverse complement strand
CACACACACACACACACACTCACACTCTGTTCTATTTCTTGTCTAAATTCTACTCTAAAACTAAGGTGAATTTAGTCTTCTTGCTGAAGCCTGTCCCATGATCAGTAAATTGGGACCTCCAATAAAACCAGGATGTTTGAGACAATAGTTGTTACATAGTGTAAGTTCAGGTTCCCTAACAGTTTGTAAGGCCACGCGGGAAGGAATTGTATCTCAAAAACCTCCAGGGGTGGAAAGAGCACAGGTTTTGCTGTCAGAATCCCACAGTCCTGACTGTGTGACCTTAAGCAAATTATTTAAGCTCCAGGACAGTGGTGTCCAAGCTTTTGGCTTCCCTGGGCCACATTGGAAGAAGAAATGTCTTGGACCACACATAAAATGCACTAATATTAACGATAGCTGGTGAGCTAAAAAAGAGATTGCAAAAAAAAATCTCATAACATTTTAAGAATTTGTGTTGGGCTGCATTCAAAACCATCCTGGGCTGCAGGTTGGACATGCCTGCTCTAGGAGGTGATTTCATCATCATCATCACATCACCGCCACCGTCATCACCTTTATTTATTATCATTGCTTCTGCCCCTCAGACCAATGCTTTTCAAACTTTTAGGTGCATATGAATTACCTGGGATCTGGAGTGAGCCCGAGTGTCTGTTTTTCAAACAGGCTCCCAGATAATGTCAATGATGCTTGTCTGCTTGTCACACTTTGAAAGGGCGAGGTGTCTGTGAATTTTAAATGACATAAAATATGTGAAAGTGTCTTATAAACTAAAAGACCCCATATCATTGCTAAACCTTGGGTCATCCTTGTCTTTTGTTTTTTTCACCATTTCAAATCCATCAGCATGTCCCATTGATGCTACTACCATGGGAGGGTCCTGGATGCAGCCATTTATGATCCTGCTGTTACTTCCAACCTCGGCTAAGCTACCATCACTTCTGTCACCTGGGGATTAGTGCAGTGGCTTCCTCACTGGTCTTCTTGCTTCTATTCCTGTCCCCTTCTCCAACCCCTCCTGCATCCCTGCAGCCCTTTCTCCTCATAGCACCCCAGTGACGCTGTTGCAGCATGATCAGGTCATAAACCTCTCCTCTTCCAAACTCTTCAGCGGCCTGCAAGGGACGAATCCATATGACTGGCTATATTGCCATGTGCTATTACAGCAACCTTCTCCTCACCCCCTTCCCTCTTGCACTTCTTCCCTCGGCAAGAACATGACTTACTCTATCACAGCCCACTTCTCAACTTCTGTGTCTATACTGACAACCCCATTACTTTCTACCTACCTAGCTGGCTTTATTATGTTTTTCATGACACCCACTTCTACCTAATGTTCTATTAAATAATTATGTGTTTGTCTCTGGTCTGTCTCATTGACACAAAATCAGCTCATGGGGGCAGAGGGTGCTCTGGCTTGTTCTGTGTATCTCTGGCATCTGGAGCAATGATTGGCACACAGTAGGTCTTTAGATAATTGCTGAATGAAAGAAAGAAAGACTTATTCTTACTGAGTTAAATCACCTTATAACCCCCTGCCTGACACAGTAAGTATTCCGTAAGCAGTGACTGAGGACACCATTAACAGGATTTTTAAATGGGCTGTCCTTGAATGTCTGTTAGTGGAGTAGTTATTCATTTTTGCCACAGGTCAAGCATACTAGCACAGGATTGATCCTCATGCTGAAAAATGTAGACCTTCGAGTAAGAATTAGAGGCAAATGTCTGAGTTCTGAGAAACAGTGACTCTGGGTGTTGAAATGAGCTGTAGATACCTTGGCCCCTTAGGACTCCTCATCTTTACTTAATGGTTTCTTAGCCAAAATAATGCCACAGACACATGCACCAGAACCAACAAAAACTGAGCATCAACAGCAAAACTAAGCCCTAAAAGCAAAAGGAGACTGTGGGTTTCTGGTAGAGTAAAAGCACTGTATAAATGTAGGCCCACAGGACAGGCCTTCTTAAGTTGGGTAATGGAATCTCTTTTTACTTCAGCTCATCTGAAATAGCACATTAATAAACTGAACCAAATGTGGTGCTACAGCTGGTTTTATTGGTCATTAACATTTACAGAGCCACGTGAAGTCATGTTTTCCAATTTTCAGATTAAAAGACTTAGCCAGCCTAATTATCAGCCTCTGAATAGGGACTGCAGCCAGCAGAACGGAGTCGTCTCTGCCTTCCACGAGGCCTTTGCCTTTATGGAGCTGGTGAATTGGAAACCGATGCATTTATTGCCTCTCAGCTGGGTTTGACTCTAAAGCAGGGCAGGTACTGGCATTTGCCCTGGAGTGCGCTCTGCGCTGGTCCTGTGGGAGCATTGTCTCCGTGTTAAGGCTGTGTTTTGGGCTCAGGAGACTTACTCGTACATATTGGCGACTGGCAACCGTCCTTGAAACCTGACTTTCTACTCAGATGCTGACTGCTTCTCTTTCCTCTGCTCAGTGAAGTCCAGCCATCAATTGTATTATTAAAAGTGACTGAAATCTCTGAATGTGACTTTGGGTGGGAATGAAATAACTTATCAGAAGTAGTGCTTGCCAGACCATGTGTTCTGGTTTTTGGTTCAAGAAATATGGCAGGCCTGAGGCAAAGGCAGAGGAGAAAAGTAAGTGTGAAAGAGGTGAGGGGGCTCAGAAAAATAACCCAAAAACCCAGTATTGTATCAAAACCCCTGCCCGCCATGTGTGCAACACTGAGATAAGTGCTCTGGGAGGCCATGCGGAAGTGCGTACGGGGGCAGCCTCGGGCTTGGTTCTTGGTGCAGGGTGTACACCAGGGGTGTCCAGCCTTTTGGCTTCCCTGGGCCACATTGGAAGAATTAAATGTCTTGGGTTACACATAAAATATACTAACAGTAACGACAGTCGATGAGCTAAGAAAAGGTTGCAGAAACATCTCACAATGTTTTAAGAATTTGTGTTGCGCTGCATTCGAAGCCATCCTGGGCCACAGTTTGGACATGCCCGGTGTACACCATTTGGCTCCGTCCCAAGAACGGTGACTCTCCTGGTGAAGATTTACACTTAGGGCCCAACAGGATAGACGGTTGGTGTGGGGAACGGATTGTAGAGCTGGGGCTGCCTCCATCAGTCATTCCTCGTTCCTGCCCACCCTTGTCCCACCTGCACTTGTGCAGCCTGGGGAGTCCACTATGGAGGGGTGGGCCCAGAGGAAAATGTAGCTCACGAGGAATAGTTCTTCCTGAGGCCGGCAGGTAGTTTCCAGCTACTGCAGCTTTGTTTGCTCTGTGCTGCCAGAGGATACTTCTGGACTAAAGATCCTTCCCTAGTTTGCCCTGGGATTTATATATATATAGATCCCTAAATCCACTATCTCAGAATGTGACCTTATGTGGAGATAGGGATTTTACTGACATAATCCAATTAGAATAAGGTAGGCTGACCAGAAGTCCCATAATAAATGGGACAGAAAACTACGGCACTGTCCCATTTCAAACAGTACCTGTGGTCAGCCTAGTCTTCTAGGCTAAATTCAAGGTGTCAGTAGGCTGACCGTACGTGCCCTTTGAAAGGGGACAGTATTTTCGTTTTCTGTCTCATTTAGAATTGGACATCTGGTCAGCCTAGAATGAGGTCATTAGGGTGAGCCCTAATCCAATATGGCTGCTATTCTTATAGAAGGGGGCGATTCGGACACAGGGGCAGACCCACGCACACACAGGGAGAATGCGACATGAAGATGAAGGCGGCCATCAGAATGACGCTTTTGTAAGTCAGGCGACGGCGAACCACCAGCAGCGAGGGGCGAGGATGCAACAATTTCTCTCTCAGCCCTCAGAAGGGACCAACCTGCTGACACCTTGGCCTTAGGCTTCACCCCAATCTTCAGCCTCCAGAACTGTGAGGCAATAAATTTCTGTTATTTAAACCACTCAGTTTCTGGAAGCTCTCTTGATTATTTTTGGGGTTTGTTTGCATATAATTCCAGCATTCTTGGTCCTGTTCCAAAACGACCTCAAGGGTGTTTACTCCGTGTATGACACTAAAGTTGGAGAACAAGTTATAATCCAGTGAAACATAATTGAAATGATGTGACCACTTTGAACAATATTAAATTCTCAAATGTCTAAAGTACACACAAAAATTTAAGAGCCCGAAGGGACTATATAGGATCTATTCACAAAGGTGGTTTCCTGATAGTCCAATTCCCTTGTGATATTCCAATATGCACTTTCTCATTAAACGTCCTATTTCATAGGGCCACTGGCATTGGACTGTAAGTGAACACCATAGTGCTTTGATCATTTCTGACCAAGCTGGTTTTACTAAATGAAGTCAGGAGAGGCAGGCTCTGCGCACTCGCCAGCAGACGCGCACGGACCCTGGGCTGGGCTCCACGTGCTGGCCGCTGGGCACGCACGTCCGACCTCAGCTCGGAGTGAGCCCTCCGAGTGGGTGGGGAGCTCACCCTGCGGGGTGTGAACGGGGGCGGATGCACTGGAAGTTCGACTTCATGGAGTGGTTGGGAACGGTTTTCTGGCTACCGTGGGACTTTAGTTGGTTGTGGAAAAGATAGCCACCTCCTGCCCACCCCTCAGAGTTCCCCTTCTATCTGTCTGTATTAGTTGTTGTTTCATTACAAATCAGGCTCCAAGTAAGAAACCCAAAAGGACCCCTGACAGGAGCTTGTGGGGGAAGCTGTGACCTGTGATGTTATGATGGAAACCTAGTTCATCGGGAATTTACATAGATTGCACTTAGAAATCATAAAAATGACAGCCTCTGATTAGTCCTGCCTGTCTTTTCAGATTTCATTTTCTACATTTTATTTACGAAAAGACCCACCATTTCTGAGATAGTCATGAAATCTAAACGGGGCCACTGGGAGTTCCTTTTCCGTTTCCCCAGTGGAGGAGGTGGGAGGCGTGTTTTCAGCAATAAAGCACACTCGGCCGTCGTGTCTCTGCTGTTGCCTCGGCATTAGCCTTGCGGTCGTGCACATGCAGTGTGAGCTCACACGCAGGCTGGTGCAGCCGTCCTTTGCTTCTCCCGTCCTCACGTGGAAAGGGCCTTCGCTTTGTTTTCCTCACCAAAGTGCAGATTTAATTTGAAGTTGGGAAAACCGAGGAAGGGAAAACAACTTTCCAAATATTAGACAACAGGTCTCTTTAATAGGAACCACATTTTCGCTCTCAATTATGGACCTGAGGGTCCCCGTGCTAAGGTCGAGAAGTGATGAAGGTAGGCTTTGGGGGGTGGGGAGTGTGGGTGATATTTCGGCCCACCTGGGCCATATCTCTTGGGTTTCTTGAGATTCATGGAATATACCTGACCACAGTGAAACCCGAGAAGCTCTTTAGAAAAGTGACCTTGGAAGTAAATAGCAATTAATATTTATGTATCTAGACCAGAGGTTGGAACTCTCTTTAGTTCTGATGGCCATTAGTGGGGATAAATAAGGTCTGTGGGGACTGTAGGTCCTAATGACTGGGCTACAGTACGGGTCATGGGGAAAGGAATGGAGGAGATAGGCTGCAGGGAAGGCAAGGGGGAGAGGCTGAAGAAGGAAAAGGAGGTGGGGCAGAAATGTCAGAAGTGATAAACTAGTGGTTGGAACCAGCAATCACTTCTGGCTCCATTTTAGTTTAATCATGCTCCTTGGTTTAAAGCAGGGTTCTCATAATTTCTCATGTGATTTGGAAAGGTACTTGGATTTTCCTACAGTTTTATTCTTGTGGCATAAAGGGTGGATGGGATAAGTTACTGGGGGATCAGGGTTGATAGAGCCTCAGGAATTCTTTTTCAGGTGGAGACTCGCCTGAGTCACGGGGTCAGGGGTGGTTCAGCGGGAACTGGCACAGAGATGAACCAATTAAACCTCCAAGATTGCCAGCCCCCTACCCCATTTCCTTTGCTGCCCCCTCCTCTTACGAGGTCACATTTTCTGGGTACCATTGGCCATGTTGATACTGGAAGGGAAAAATGATTTCAACCTTTCCAGCAATAAGTGATCACCTAGAATCTTGTTTGGAACTATTTGATACATGTTGGACAATTAATTAAAGTGGTGTTTTTCCAAAGAGAAAGTGGAAAGATTTGCAAAAAACTGAAAATGCCCTTCAATAACAGAATTTAGTCTTTATATACGTAGTGCAAGGATTTCCCTTAACAAGGAAAGACTGGGAGATAGGTTTTCCTGGTTTTTTTTGTCCTTGTTCTTGTGTGTTTGTTTCTGGTTTTTATTTTTGTAACTCCAGGACAACTTCTTTCATCCATCCATCCATCCACCCACCCACCCACCCACCCACCCATCCACCAGCAAGTGTTTGCTGAGGTCTTCTTTGTGCCTGGAATAGAACTATACACTGTGAATAGAGAGATGAGTGAGAAACGATTTCTGCCCTTTGGAAGCTCACTATCCAATGGGGAAGAGAGAAAGAAATGTAAACATTTATTTAGTGGTGTGATGAATGCTCTAATATAGTTCAGAGCAGGGTGCTCAGTTGCCCCACAGAGCTGTAGGGGCGGCAATCATCTCTTTTGCCCAAGTGTTCTAACGGTCTTTGATTCCTCCAAGAATAAGCTCTGAGCCCCGAATCTCAGAGGCCCTGGACTCGGTGCTGCTTTAAAATAAGGCTTGCACGTCGCCGCTACTACTGATTCAAAGGCAATGCAGAGAGAGATAATTGTGAGATGTATTCCCAGGGTTCAGGGATTCCCGAGTTTATGTTCTCTCGGCTCTCCTTCCCCTGCAAGGGCATAAGCCTGTTGTGTCGTGTGGCAATCATTCGTTCCTGCCCCAGCCTGCTTCCAACCTGCTGTCTAATTTGATTGTTTTGGAGGCCTCCTAGATGGAATCCCATATCCCTCACGCCACCCAACACCCATCACACAACAGCTGCAGAGGGCCTAGACCATGTTGAGAAGACACTCTGCAATTTTTCTATCTCCTCTTATTTTATTTTTTTTTTTTTTGTCATTGTTAGTCCAAAAACTATGGGCTATAGTCAAGAGAAAGGACAGTAACAACAGGAGCAAACAAGTCCCCAGAGAAATGCTTTCAGGAAGAAAAAAAATCAAATACTCCACAAATACTCCAGTGGGTTTTTTTAAAATTTGTTTTTGCTTCTTGTTCCAATAAAACTGGAAAAGGGAAACGTGAATTGGGGAAAACTTTGTTGTTACTACAGTTTGAATATTTCCAGTATCAGAGATTGTGTGTCATCATGGAAAACATGCTTTTATTGATCCCACTGAGAAGTATTTTTAATGCTGTCTGCTACTGAGGAAGAGGTCACCCATCAAAGGAGAGGGAACACCCTAGATTTTCACATCACCCTGAATGGACGGCTTTAGAAAATAGTAGGAAACCTTGATGTAGAGAGAACATTTTTCTCTAGTCATTTATTGCTCCCCTGAAATGTAAATTTGAATTTGTTTGGGTTGTTGAAAATCTGAGCTTCCTGGCAGACATTCTGTGAATTATGTGGTTGCAGCAATTTTATTGAACCTTTCGGTGACCCTGAAAATGTGATTTTTAACAGTTAAGGCAGGGAAAAACGATCAGAACCAGTTACAGAAAAGGAGGATGGAACTGATATTTTTGAAGGCATGGAACCCGAATGTAAAGACAAAGCCTATAGAATTTTTTTTTAAAAGTATGATGATTGCTTTATAAACTGCCATATTTTGGGCAGTGAAGGTCTGGCTTTTGGATAAGCAGGGGTGGAACTTTGAAGGGTTGGCACTGTAGGAAGCAGATGCACGTAAATGTAAATCACACTCAGCCACCCAGATGACTGGGATAGGACCCAGTGACACTAATCTAGTCCTGAAGCAGAGCCCATAGCAGGTTGGACCAGCCCTTTGGGGGCCTGACTCTGGGGGCCTCGAGGAAGTGTCCTAGGAATTGGCAAGTGACAGTCAACAGTGCCTGCTAAGGCCTTGCGATCACTTGAAGGAAGGCACCACAGCAGTCTAAAACCTCCTATGCCACACTTGGCTGGCCCTTTCCCCAAGATGAGGACACGCTAGTCACTACTGACTCTGCCAACCTCCCGCCCCAGCCTTCCCTACCCTCAGTCCTAGCACATGATTGCTCCCAGCAAGCCTGAGCCTTGTACCTCATAGGAATTTCTTTTGAGATTATTTTTATTAATTATATCTGAGAGCCATATTAATGACTGAAGGAAACCTATGAGTACCCTACCCGACTGAAGCCCCAGGGGAGACCTCTGAGAGCTTAATTCTGGGAGTTCCCATCTTAATTAAAACACATTTCTCTTTGATGACATGTGTCAATATGCCTGTTGCAGCAGCTTGAGGGTCGGGGACTGACTCCATGTGAACGCTCATCTCTCATCTCACCCACTCCATCCTCAATCTTCATCACACGTTACTTTCTGCACTGGCCACACCCATGGCCCCTTTGCTGGTGCTGTTCCTTCTGCTTAGGGTGCCTTTCTTCCATTTCTCCTTCTGGCGGGGGTTGTGTCAAGTCCGTCTCTGTATCACGTGTCTCTCAGAAGGTTTGCTGTATTTCAGTAACTCAGGTGTCCAAGTAAGAGATCCATTCAGTGACTATTGGATGGCATGGAAGTGTTTGTGATATTTGCCATGGAAAATCATGGACCATGAAGCACTAAATAAATCTTAGTAAAACTCAAATAATTGATTTTTAGACTTTGGAAGAGAAGTAGCTTTTGGGAAGGCAGGATGGGGGAATTATCTGTGGAGAAACTATAGGATCAAAGGCAGAGAGGTAGAGATGAGCATGGGTTTGGGGTAAAGGAGAGGTGTGAGTAATTAGATCGAAAGATGTATTGAAAGAAATGGTAGGAAATGTTTGGAGGGCCCAGATCACCAGGTTCCTTGAGAAGTTTGAAAGAAATAGAGTAGGTAATGGGTAGTCGCTGAAGGTCCCTGAGCAAGAAATAAGCTGACGTAATTGGTGAGTCAGGGACATTCAGCCTTAGGTAGACAGGGGTGCCAGTGGCAGCTGTGCTGGTGGAGCCATAGCTTGGTGTGAAATGGGCCATTGTGAGTCAGTGGGAATGGGGCTTTGGGCTTGGGAGAGGTTTTATCCTAGAGGAATTTGAAAGGAAAAAAACATGCCAGACTTGGTTATAGAAGACTATAGGGGAGGTAAGATTCTTTTCACTGACTGACTTGGCATTAGGAACACCTAAAAGCTTGGAGGAAGCATGCTTTAAATAAATACACTTCAACCTCAACATTTCCACTTTGTGGTCCACCACCAAGCCCTAATTTTCAGGGGATGACAGATGATTCCAGAGTCCTGGACAGGTTTTCTTTAGCAGCTTGGACATAAACATTTTCTTTATCTAGTACAGAAAATGTTAGAAGCTTTCCTGCTGATTCTAGATTTAAAATGCTGAAAAATTTTCCTGCCTAATTATATGAGGGCTGTCCTGAAAGTATCCAGTCATGTAACTGTTCTTACTATATTGACAATAGCTGGATTTTTTCTGGATAGCCCTTGTGTATCTATAAACACTATGTGCTTTCTCACACCATATCTAATACTACATGTTATCAGATATTTAAATCCTTTTGTCAATGATGAGTAGAAAATGGTATCTCACTTTAATCTTATTTGCATTTCATTATGAGTGATATTGAATATCATTTATATATAAATTAACCATTCATATTTCTTTTTATATATACATCTGTTATTGCTATATGCCCATTTTTATATTGAAATCCTTTATCCTTTTTATTCACTTATAAAACTTCTTTGTTTAGTAACAAAATTATGTTTTGTTCATCAGAACTGATTTAAAGCCTAAATTTTCATAGATTTTAAAGTTGATGTGGGTTATCAAACTATCTGTTCTGCTAGTATTCTGGGTGTTTAGAAACCTGCAGAATCTACCCTTTTTAATCTTAAACCATTAGAAAAAAATACTAAGCCTACATTGCTAAATTAGGAAAAATAAAAGTACCAAAACTCTATCCTGATCTTTTCAAGTCTGTGTGTATTTTTGATGACTCCATATCACTAATCTGCACAGAAATCTAAAGTAAGGAGGTATTTGAACTTAGTTTCAGCCTTTTCTTTGGTTTGTCTAAGATAATGCCCCAAGGAGGGTGCAAGAGGTGTATTGAAAGACCGACTCTCTTTCAAGATGACAAGTATTGCCATCTTGATTCTCATACTCTGATCCCCTTAAGGGGACTTGACAAATTGATCATTATGCCTATTGTGATATAAATTGCGTCCCCCCAGTTTTGTAAGTTGGAGCTCTAACTCCAATACCTTAGGATGTGACTGCATTTGGGGATAGGGTCTTTATGTAAAATGAAGTCATATGGTGGGCCCTAATCCCAATATGACTGGTGTTCTTAAAAGAAGAGGGGATTAGGACACAGACAGACACACAGAGGACCATTTGAGGCAGCCATCTGCCAGCCAAGGAGCGAGGTCTCAGAATGAAACCAAGTCTGCCAATACCTTGATCTCAGACTTCTAGCCTCCAGAACTAAGAGAAAATAAATGTTGGTAGGGTAAGCCACCCAGTCTATGGTACTAGGTTATGACAGCCCTAGCAAACTAATACAATGTCCCATGGAAATGACTATAACCTTCACTAACTGGCTTGGAAATCAAATTCTGTCATAGGAAACCATAGATTAAAAAACACCTGTCCTGAGCTATGAGGAGGTCCACCTTACTCACCTCATCTCCAGCACCTTATAAAGGGAGTGCCCAATTCCAAGGCAAACATTTTACATTTATAATTTTCCCAATTTGGGGGAATATAAAAACCTTAGCATTCATGACGTAGTTAGGCATTAACAATCTAATGGGTCTGTGCCCCCAGGGATTTGGGTCTCATGTCTGGGGATTTCCCTTGGATGAGAGATATGAGTGGTATGTCTATAGACAAGCAGGTGAGGCAAGCGGAAAGAGCACTAGAATGGGAGTCAAGAGGCTCTCTAGAAGGCTAGGAACCCTAGAGGGCTCTTTGGAAGGATTTTAGTAGTTCTACAAACTTTTTATTTTAATTTCCCTTGTGGAATACATTTTAACAATTTTAAAACACGTCAGTAAAAACAACACACATTCAGATGTGTTTTATTTCACATTTTAACATATTGAAGAACATTAGCATCAGCATATTAAAATGTACTTCTCAGTTAACTTATTTGGAATGAACATCAGAATAAAACTCTGCCATCTGGGTGCACATATTTGATGAAGGCTGTTGCTATTCTGCACTGGACTGTCTGTCTGTCTCTCTTAAATTCTAATGATACTGCCACATGTCTCCACTGATACAAAATTGCACCACTGTGTTTGTGACCACAGTACATTTGCACCTGCTTAGTTCAATGCCAGATTGAGCTTATTTGCATTTGTTTTCCTCATGGCATAAGACTTGTTTGTGCACACACAACTGACTTTCACATCTTGAAAAAATCACATTAGAGCTAGAACAAATGCTTCTTTCTGACGTTACTATTAGAAATGAAAGAATTTATTAGGTGTTACTAACAATTCAACTTTGAAGAGACATTTCATATTTTTCTTGCAAGCTTCTGGATGAATTTAGTTGAGTAGAAATTCAAGCTGTAAGGCAAGTTGTTTTAAAACAAAACAACACAAAAACTATTAACACTTGCAACAACTTAAGTGCATGAATCAGCATTTTTCAAATATTGTGCAACTAAACTGAAATAAAAATAAATACATTGGACACTGAGGATAATATGATTGTGATTATTCCAAATTTTTACATTAACCCTATCAGGCTCAGAGTTGTCAGTGATAGGCTTTATTTAATATATGTGCCATATTTGAACTCATGAAATAAATTTATTCTAGTGAATTTGTGCATTTATTTGTCTTAAACGTCAGGATTTCACATAAGATTTCATTTTTATGAAGGGTAGCTTTGCTGCAAAAACCCCACCAGGTCAGATAACCACCAAGATCCCTTATAGCTCTAGCTCACTGTAATCTTCCAAGGTGGGTGTGAGCAGAGTGCAGGGAGGGTTGAATCAAGGCAGTGAAGGGTGGCTGGCTGATCACCAGTGTCTTTGTTCAGCTTGGGAGGGTCCTTTATCTTTTGAACAGAGGTGCCTGAGTGTCTAGTCACACACCTCCACCCCTTCTGGGGCATCACATCTAGTTGAGATTTCCAATGTACAAATGAATGGTCCCAGGAAGACTACATGGTATATAGGTGGTTATCAAAAATGCTACAAAGATTTTTTTAAATATTATTTTTACAGGACAAGGTATAAATATATTTTGAAACTCACTAACATTTCATGGAAACATATTGCTTTTCCCTTCCACATACATGTCACTTCCTCTCTGAAACATATCTCATTTGGAGGCAGTATCTGATAGGATGTGTGGGAGGAGTGGGGCCTGGGACTGGGAGTGGGGTATGCCAGGCATAGGGAGTGCTATAACCCTGGAATAGGGCCTGTGCAGAGCTGGAAACAGGGGTCCTGGTTTCTTTAAGCTGCTGCCTGGAAAAGCTCTGGAAGTGGACAGCCCCAGTGGGGTCAGTAGAGTGTGTGAGATAGATCAGAGAGGAGCTGGGGCTGCACCTATGTCTGCACTTGCCTTATTCTGGTGGCTTCTCCTCTTAAGGTGAGAAATAAGGGTTGGCTTTTGAATGCTAGAGGGTGGTAGTTCCCAGGGGTGGCCCTGGGACTATATTCACCCTTCCAGGTGAGCAATTTCAGCACCAAGTGTTTTGGCTAGAGGACTAGCGGGGTTGAGGCGATGCTCCTCGGTTGGTTAGTGTATTAGTTAGGATAAATAGTCACCTACATAAAATAGAGACTCTCCTGTAAAAATGACTTAAGTAAGACAGATTTGATTTATCTTTCATATGATAGCCTGAAAAAGGAAGTCCAGGGCTGTTGTGGAGCTGTTCCACAACGTTGTCCAAAGACCTAGCGCCTTCTATGTTTTATTTCTTTTCATCTTTAGGGTGGCACCCTTCTGTGAATGGCATGACACAAGATGGCTTCCCTACATGAATGATCCAGGTAAGCGAATGAGGGAAAGAGTGAAGAGGGATCTTATTATTTAAGAACACATCACCTCCATTCACATTCTCTTGACAAGAAGTTGGTTATATGGCCATATAACCAAGAGAGGCTAGAAATACAGTCTTCATTCTATGTCATGTGCCCAGAGAAACACAGTGGGTTGTATTATTTTGAAAAATAATGGCAGAAGGAATATTGGGGTACAACTAGCCATTTCTGTGAGGGGTTTTAATGAGGTACAGATCACTATGATACTTGTTAGAGCTCTGCATATGCGTCTCCATCATAGCAGTGAACGGGCCGGGTTGGGAGACATGGTGTCCAGAGGGGGAGAGCTGTCAGCCCCTGGTCTAATGGTTGGCACTTGGATACTGCCTTTATCAGTATTTTTCTTTCCCAGAGATGGGAAATTCCAACTTTCATTGACTTCTGAAACTCCTTGAGGATATCAAGTTGAAAAGGGCTGATCTAGATTGTCAAAGCACCTCTTCGACATGGATGTGATGGAAGTGTGTTCCAGGGGGTTTCAGACCACGTCCTGAGTGCCCCAGGTTTCTCTGGAGTTCTGGAGGCAGGCACAAGAAATGGAAAACGAGTGCTCCTTCTAAACACCATGACTCTCTGGGCAGTTCAGTCTAGCGCCTCACTCTTATATGTATTTTATTTCTTTGTTTAGCTGTGTTAGATTTGGGGCTAAAATATAGCTTTTACACTTATGCTAGGCCATTAGAATTGAAATGCCCAGAATTCAGAAAGTAGAGATTAAAAAATAAATTAAATACTCTAATGGGTTATTTGCCTGTGTGATGGGTGATGGCCTTGACCATGCTTTTGCAAGGAAACAATTTAATTTGAAAATAAGAGGTAGATGCCAGAACTGAAACATTTACACCATCAATGGGATCCTATAGTTCTGAAGAAGTAATTATATAATGCTTTAAAATTCACAAAACAGTGCTGCATCGATTTCATCTCTCGGCCCTTCTTCACATACAGATAAACAGAAGCATAGAGAGGTAAAGTGAGTGGCCTGAAGTAGCCCAGGGAGGAAATGCTAGAAGCAGGATCCAGCTCGGGACTTTGGAATCTTCACCCTACGAATCCATTTCCCTGCATTTCTCCCCAGTGGTAGGCGTGGCTACATCCTCGATGAAGGCTCTCGCTTCTGTTAGACAGCCCCATAATAGCTGTGGCTCTTTTTAGGTCGTGGAAACGACTCCCTCTTCTTATTCCATAATGCCTAGGGCTGGTAACTGCTCCCCACTATTGTCGGGGGTGTTCCCTATCCCTTATTGTTTTCGCTTTACCTGCCTATGTTAGAAATAATCCCTTTATTAGACTCTCTTCATTTGCCCTTTCTGTTTCATCAGTTTCTTGGCAAGTCCCTGACTGACACAAACCTTGTTTGGGGTGTAGTCAGGCAAGCCTATCAGAAGGAGAAAGGAACCTGGCATCTGTGGGTGTGGCAAGGGAGAGACGGTGATGGAGAAAGGACTCTAAGCTGAATAAAGAGAGAAATGAGAACAAGGGGAGAGTGGATAGACTGACAAAGTGGTGGCGTCTGTTGTTGGGAAGTACCAACGGGGTCAAGAAATTTTAGGAGTCGGGGTGCTAGAAGGACTGAGCTGAAAACTCAGGACTATTCTCAGAGGCTAGAGTGCATAGAAAGTCTATGATTGATGCAGTTATTGATAACAACAATATCTGGGTCACTGTTTCTCAGTCCTGGCTATATGTCAGCCTTGGAAATTGTAATTTAAAAAGACTTTCTCAAATAATTCAGATGTGTGGCCAGTGCTGAGAACCACTAGTCTAGGGTGTGAGTACGGGGAGTGGCTGGCTGAGGTGGGCTGCGGAGAATAATCCCCAGCGGTTAGATGTTAAGGAACTGAGAGGCCAGAGGCTTGGATGAGTCACCTACATTGACGTCACTAGGAATGGTAGCAGGGTTCATGGTGACAAACATATTCAGTGAGTCAGAGCCTAAAACTGGGAGGTTGGTGGAGCTTGGAAGAGCTTTGGTGCTGTGGTGACACTGGGCCAGGTGTCTGGCCCTGCTCTTTCCTCTTAACACAGGTTAGTGCCCAGGTCTGAGATTGCCTTTAGCTCAGCTTCTCTTTGGTCTACCCTTTTCTCCCAACCCATCTCCATCTTTGGTGTTTATTATTTGCTTTTAGGGTTACTTTTCCTCACTGCCAGTGTTTGGGGCACGGCATGTGACTCGGGGCCTCTGCGATGTCTTATCCAGTTTGATTTTCTTGAGAGCTTACTCCATTCCTTGATCTTGTCTAAACACTAGCCTTCTTCCTCTACTCATAAGAAAAATTCCTTTCCCCTGTCCCACTCCCTCCAGGCTCTCTTAGAGGGGTGACAAATCCCAAAGGCTCATTTTTATCTCATACCACCTGGCAAGGCCTTATTAAAACACATGAGGGAGAACAGTCGGGTAGACAAAATCATTCAAATCCTCCCCACATCCAAGTCAGTGCATGTAATACTGCCTAGTCTGTGGAGAGGACAGGGCATTTAGCTGTAAGTTTCACCCTCTCTTTTATTTCCTTCATGCATGCCATCGTGGGGCTATCTAAATCAAATTCTTCTCTAGAGCTGAGCACAAAACCTGAACATTCCTGGTTTTGCTCTTTCGGAAGATAATTTCTGCAGTTTAATGAGATCTGAGAATGAAGTCAGGCATGAGCAGCAGAAAGGTCACAGTGTGTGCTCAAAGGTATATTAACTACTGTTGGAGCTGACATTGGTCTCCTTCTGAGAGGACAAAATTAAGCAGCAAATAGTAAATATGTTCAATGGCACTTTATTGCAAGTAGGACCATTTACAATGAAATAAGAATATGAGAATGGTTTCGAACAGAAAATGGGAGTGCTTACAAATAGAACACATCTTACTGGTTAGTGTGGGAATGTGATTCCAGTCAAGGTTAATGGGGAAACAGTTAATGAAGGGTACAGATTCCAAAGCTGCGTGATGCCATATTGTATCTCACAGAGGTAATTAATACTAGAGACTCCTGCTAAATGCACATATTACCCACAGCAGACAACTTGAAATCTACACAGCGTACAGTGAGGGGCCCCTGGATGCTTCATGACTTACCCTACTATTGACAGTGCGTCCTTAGAGGCCGTGTTTTCCATGCCTTTTCCTCATGGAGTCCTGTGGTCCTGTGGGAAGTGGGCCAGACAGGGAGAAATGGGAGCAGGTCCCAGCCCAGACTCAGTTCCTAGGAGTTGTGTGACCTTGGGCACATCACTTCTAATTTTCCATGGCTCAATGTCCTCATCGGTAAAATGAAGGACTGGGCTTGTATAATCAGTAAAAAGTCTTCTCTAGTGTGAATTCTAAGAGTCTCTGCACTTCACAGCTATACCACCATCGCCCCTTACCTACTTAGTAATTGTGTAAATATGGCTATATCTAGGTAGAAGAATATGGAATACATACCAGGGCTGTCCAGAAAAAAAAAATCCAGCCATAAATGCCTCTATTTTTCATGTTACATGGCCGGATACTTTCCGGACAGCCCTCGTATGTGGATGAACACTTAACCATATTTACCTGTCTGTGGGACGTGTGTCTTTGAAATAACGTAACCTTAGAGATTTATGTCAAGGAAGTTTCTCTCTCTGCCATCAATGTTCATGTTTTTAAATTCTCCCATTGCCCCCACCCTAGAGTAGCAGGAACGGCTGCCTATGGAATTGAAGTGCCTGGGATTAAGGTGGATTTGGGTGAAAGAGCTTCCTTAGCCTGTCAGCTGCAGGATCATCTGTCTCTAAGAAGCACCTTCTTTTGTCTCCTCCTCTTGCTCTGAACACCGCAGGCGAGAGAATAAGGCTAAGGAAGGCTCTTACAGCGGCAGGTGGGGTGAGGAATGGAGATCACATTACATCCTTTACGTGTAGCTGTCTCCTCTGACTGTCTGGAATCTTCCTCGTTGGCCTGCTGGAGTCGAGGGGCTTAGAAGTAGGACGTTTGCACACATGGATTTTTCCTCCCAGTGCTCATCTCACTGACAGGCCTTGCTGTGGCTCAACAGCTTTCTCTCTGTGTTCAGGCCTGTTTGTAGGTGGCATCCCCAGGGCAGATTCCATTCTTATCCCACCTCAGAACTCACCGTGACTCCTTTTTAAAATTCCCAGGTGCACTTACTTATTTCTCCCTTCTCACGTGCCTTGAACCCCCTTACCTGTGCCTACTCCTTTCTTGACCCTTAAAAAAAAAAAGAAAAAGGAAAAGAAAAACAAAAACAAAAAAGCCACCTCTTCTGGGATGTCTGGCTAGAAATTGTTCATAATCCTTCTAGGAGATTTAGAATTACTTCTCTGTTGTTCTGAATAAAGTAGCTGAAAAAGGCTTGCCAAATCCCAAATCTGGGGGGATGGAGCACCTGAGCAGTGACAGCTTTACACACAGCATCACCAGGTGCCACCTCCCCCCACAGACAGTGGGAAGGGAAATCTGGGGCGGAGGGGTCCCCTGCCCCGAGCCAGTTGCCACGTGGCACTCACAGCTGCAGAATAGTACCTATTGATTGGGGTGTGGGAGCGAATGTTTCAATTAGCCTTTAATTGAGCTGGTATCTAAATAGCACAGGGTCAGCTTTCTCTGCGACTGAGCTGTAGTAGGCACTTCTCTAACCAATCCTTGTTTGGAAAGCTTTTCACGTGCTGTGGGTTCTAGAACATTGGACGTCAGCTGGGAGTGTTCATCAGACTAACTCGGGTGCCTGGTTAAAAATGTCGGAAGTGGTGCCCCATGCTAGACGACTCTGGTTCAATGTTCAGGCAAGAGGATGGGTAATTGCACTATTAATAAGCTCCTTTTAAAAGTAATTTTAATGAGCACAATTGAATCCTAAGAACCTTCTGGAGCATTCCATTGCAAACTAAGACGAAGTTATTAAGTCAAGGAGACAAAGAAGTGCTGGAATTGGGAAATAATCACATCTTCTACTGTGGGAGGGGATATGGTTGCCTGGACATGGTGAGGAATACATTAGCACTTTCTCTGTGTAATTTTCGAGTGTAAGGACATTGCTCTTTCTCTTTTATTACTGCATTGCTTGCTTCATTTCAAATAATAATCGGACTTTCTTGGAGGCGCCAGTCATTTAGATATGGCTTCCCCTCAGACTCCATCAGCAGGGACACTCCCCAGCCGTTATTACCGCGGACGTGCTGGTGAAGCCAGCGTTCGCTGAGACAATAAATCGAATTTCATTACATGATACTGTACCATGTGGGATGACCTCCTCCCATTGTTATGTTGGGTAGATGCTCAGACAGTTCTGATTTTGATTTCCTGGTAATTGCTTCCTCATGGATTCAGCATTTTTCTTTTCTTTCTTTTTGCTTTCTTTCTTTCTTTCTTTCTTTCTTTTTTTTTAAGGAGGGGGTGGCTTCCAAAAAGATGCTTCCACCAATCCCTTGTTGCCATTCTCAGCCTTCCTCCCAAGCTACCTTGTTCCTTAATCAATTCACCGCACACCAAGCTATGGCCAAGGAAGATCAAGAGGTCATTCCATCAAAATACCGTGATGGAAAAGCCTGTTCTGCGTTTCACTTCTGTCTCACCTGACCTGGAGGGGCCGCACGGAGGGGTGGGGGGAAAACATGTGAACACTGGCTACTGTTAAAATGTCCCAAGTCTGGGGATGCTACTCTGCTTACATTCCTGCTCTGCTTTGCCTTTGAAGCTGCCCCTTTCTGGTGGGTCGGCAGGCCCTCTGGCTTTCACACGTTTTAAAGCTGTGTCCTCCAGAGTTTGCCCAGTGATGGAGACCTGCACTTTGTCTTTTAAGCAGATAAAAAGAGAGGTCAGTCAGAAGTAATTCCCCTACTCCTCGTATAAACAATTTAACTGCTGCAGCAACATACTTGCTTGGAATTACTCCCTCAGATTCAATTCCCTTTTCCTGCTCCACTTGTAAAAATGGTTAGTGTCCTCTATAAACTGCAGCTCACCAAGGTGCAGGGCTTGCTGTGCAGTTGTAGAATAAATGTTAATCTAATACAGGTTACTAGGTCAAATGCAATCACAGGCTTGTGGGAAAAGCTTAATACTGTTCTGCTTCTTCTAACACAGTAAACCTGGATATTATATGATAGGTTAAACGCCAGTGAACCATGGCAAGAATTTTCTTGAAAGTAGGATTTAGTACAAAGGAAACTACACTGAAATGGTGACCTAGGATTGCCTTTGCTCTCCAAGAGAGCATTCTAAGACGCCGGAGTGCACTGTGAAAATGGACTCCTTAAAAATGTGACGTTCTAGAATTCCTTGCTCAGGGGACGAATGCCAGTTGGAGCAGCTGTGACACATCTAAAGGTTTCATATGTTGTCAACTATGACTTCAATTCTCCCTCATTGCCCAAAAATTCGTGAGTGCAGATACATATGCACACACGCACAAGCTTTCCTTATGAAAAGTTAATGTGGCATTGGATGGCCTGTTAGAATTTGGATCCCAACTTGAACATCAAGTAAACACAATGTCAGGCATGCTGAGCATCTGTGGGCCAACTGCCTTGAGAAGACTCTAATGCAGATCTTCTTGGTGGTGGACTCCTCACTGTTTTATGTGGATGTTAGTGCATTAAGTATTCCCAGACTGTATTTGTGATCAAATGCCAAAGCTGAGATGTACATATGCTAGCAGATGTATAATAAATGCTTCAGTAAATGAACATCAGATTTCAGGGGAGCTGTAAAGTCTTGTTTGTGGGACCACTTAGGTCCTATCCTGCATGAAGACAGGGGAGCAAAGCCAGGACTAACTTTTCCAAGTCTTGTGGGGTCTTCTGGGAGGGTGCTCTCAAACTCTCATAAGTAGCATTAAAATGGCAGTGTACCATCCTCTTTCTAACTTTGTGCTGAGATTGCATGCAACAAAAAGTCATGGCAAGGAAAGGACCCTGCCACAGTCTAGAACCTACCTCTTCCTGAAAGCACTTGAGAATTAGACTTTGTGTCTTTTATGGTTCTCAAAAAAAAAATCCTACCAGGCTTCAGGAGTTTATTTGATTTGTGGAAAATATATGTGTGCATGTAAGATGTGGCATAGCTTTCAAGTGATTAAACCAGATCATTTTGCATGTTAGCTGACTTAGAGTCTGTAGACATTTGATAAAGGGCCTCTCTTTGCTTGGGTTTGCAATTAAATGACTGAATTAATCAGGTGATGCATTCTTGGATGGCTGTGAAACTTTAATGAAAGTGGCCCCAGGGATGTGAGAGACCCTTAGGAAAAACTACATAAAAGAATAGGTACAGGCTGGATATAGGTTTTGCTGAAATGGATTTTTAAAATTCTATTAAAAATTCATATTTTTAGGAAACAAACCCAATGAACTGGACTTCTTTCCTGAAATGGGTGTTGGCAGGACTAGAAGAGACCTGATACAGTTCATTTTGATGCTATGGCTCCTCATGGCCATCTTCTCTGGCTACTAATCACCACCCTGGAAGTACTCTCCCTCCTGTGCTGTGAGCAGGTGGCGGGCCACAAAGGTTCCAAAAAGCTGACTAGAGAGAGGCAGCTGAATGGACTCTCATTCAGATAGTTTCCCTCCAGCCAGTTTCAGAGCTAGGTTTTTCAACAGAAACGGGAACCCTGTGGGCTTCCATTGATTGGGAAATGTCAAACACGTAATACATAGATGACTAAAAATGCCCTAGGCCTCTTTTCTCTCTTTACTGCTGACTGAATGGTTTCTCTGCCTCTTTATGTTTGGACTCCATTTTCTCTTAAATTTTTCTTTGAAAAGATGTAATGGGGAAAATGTACCTTTCTCCATAGCTTCTGTGTATTCATTGAGCATAGAATGTTGGCAAGGGCTATGCTATTGCATGTTTTCTTAGGATTTTGATCCACAAGTATTTCCCTGGGAATATGCACATTCATTTAAGTTAGTGGAGACCAACTTGACAAGTTTTCAGGCAATAGCTTGCTTGGGATACAAATGCCCAGGAATGCGATATCTTTTTAGAAGGCCATTGACAAAGCTCAAAATAGAGACTTGGCCTGTGTATTGATGTCTGTTCTGTGAATGAACATGGCATTAGGCATCAAAGGTAGTTTTGCCACATTTTAGCTGTGTGGCCTGAGGCTACCTAAGCACTTTGTGCCTCAGTTTTTTTAGCTGCAAGTGGGGCTGATATTATCTAGCTTCCCCTTGACACCTTTATGACAGTTGGGTCCTGGGGCATGCTGGCCTGTTTGCAACAAGAGGTCATCACCCTTCTCATTTCTCCCACACTCCTATTTCACTCCAATTTCTCTCTGTCTTGAGATCCTTGACTCTTGTCTCTCATTTTGAGCCTTGCTTCTACCATTTGGACTTAGTTTTATCCTAGGTTTTCCCAACTTTTCCTAGTGACACTTATGCCCTTATTCCTGGCCAGCCTCACCATTGGCTGGCTGGCTTGGATGGGCGAATTAGGTATCGCCCCATAGGGCTGGTAGGAATCAAATGGGGGATTATGTGTGAAACATCTAATACAGAGTAATAGCTAATTCTTGGTTCTCATTCCCTCCCCTTTTCCAAGGAACACTGTCCATTACAGATGAGGCAATTTGGAAAATCACTTAGAATCTCTGAGTCTGTGGAAAATAGGAATAACAATGCTTACTCCACTGGTTTAAGGGAAGAGTCGACGAGATAATGGAGGTTAGGAAGTCTGAGTCCTGTCATCTTACTGAAAAAAAAATTGAGGCCCCACTCAATCAACTCCAGTGATGGAATTTGAGGATTAAATCCATCTAAGTGGTGAAAAGTATTTACTATCAGAGCCAATTTCTACTAGACAATGTAGGTACAGGGCTTATGGCTCACAATGCTTTCAAGGACCCATAAAAATATCTTAATTTCTTTCATTAAATGAGAAGAATAAAAGTAAACATTTAGATTTTAAAAATGGTTTTAATATATAATAGCAATATATGTATTTTTATAACAATGCAGATGCAAAATCTAATATTTAATACTTTTGTTCATGATGAAAAGAGCTACAAAGGCCAAATTGCCCATGTAGCCCATAACAATCACAAGTGGCCATGACTTCATGACTACCGTGGAAATCTCAATGACTAATGCATATATCACCATATTTTTTTAGTGGTGTTGTTTATCTTTTTATTTAAGTATAGTTGGCATGAAATATTATGTTAATTATATTCATTTCAGGTTTATGATATAGTGATTTGATATTATTATACTTACAATGTGATCACCTCACTAATTCTGATAACTACCCATCACCATGCAAACTTACCATAATATTATTGTATTCCTCTTCACTGTTATCCTCCCACCTCATTCTTTCTGATAAACACCCTTTGGGTCTCGCTTTCTATGTGTCTGTTTTTGTTTTGTTTTGTGACAGCATGGATGGACTTAGAGGGCATTATGCTGAATGAAACAAGTCAGACAGAGAAGGACAAAGATTGCATGATTGCACTTATGTGTGGAATCTAAGAAAAAATAGAACAAACAAATAACAAAACATATCACCATTTTAAACACAAGTTCCTCTTTTTGCTCATGAGCGAGGAAGAGAATTCCCTACAGATAAGCAGAGCCAATGAACGCTGGTGACTTCCAAGAAGGGGAATCGTGACAGTCATTACAATAATATGTGCTTCTTTTCCACACAAGGGAGGCAGTTGTAGGGAAGGAGACCTAGCCTCTGAATGCGAAAAAGTCCCCTAGCTGCTTCCTTCTGTACTTGATTTCCTATGACCAGACAACTGATGTGGGATTTATTTTCCATCAGACCAAAAAGGATGTGGGATCTGGGTAAAATGTGAGGGATTTTTGTCAAATACAGAGTTATGCTGGTAATCCAGGAGTCATCGTGCATTGGTTCCACAGCCCCACAGCTTCCAGGGCACCGGGAATACAAATGCATTTAGCTCCCACTGAATAAGAGGAGAGAAAAGACGTTCTCTCACCAAAATTACTTCCCTGACTGTAGGAATCAAAAAAAGCCTCACCATCAGGGAGTCAGGATACCCTCTTCAGGTCTTTGAATTACTGCAGATGAGGTTTGAGCGTCTATTCCTTGCTCCATGCCCTTCTACCTCGTTTTAAATCCTCTGGAGAGGTGATTCCTTGCCACCCCCACCCCCAGACAATCACCGCCCATCTCTAACAGAAGGGTAGCTACTGTGTGTAAGGTCATTCCAGCTAAGCAATCTGGGCTCTAACTTCATCACAACATTATGGAACTGATCTGTTTCTTTGTATAAAATCTTAAAAGGGCTCCATGGACTCTTTAAGCCAAAGGGGGGGAAAAAAAGAAAAGAAAAAGGGCTTTTGAAAGCAGTTCAGGAAATTGCCATCATGGAAGCGATTTCCACATGTGTCTCTCAATATTGCAATCTCTCTCTTTAGGTGCTGATCTCTCCTAGGCCGTAGTAAGAAATGAAAGAACAGCTTATTTTCCTTTTAAAAGGAAAGCTCAATTAAAGAGAAAGTCTATGTGGGAATGACCTGCAGACCATTAGCTCTCTCTCCTTGGCTTTCAGGCTGATCCATATTCTCAATTTGCTGTGAGTCTTCTGTTCCATCTAGGTCAGGAAGAATTACGTGTGTGTAACTGAGGTGGAGTGTGGATTTTAAGCAAAGCATGTGATCCTAAGAATGCGGAAAGATGGTATAAATTTGCATCTTCTTAAGAGGGACCCTGTCTAAAACAACACTGAAACCGTTGTAATCTGATAAAATAAAAAGGGAAGGGGTGGCAATTCCATGTGCAGACTGCACACAACCTTTTCTTTTTAGTTGAGTACAGAATCGTAAAATCAGCTGTGCAGCTGTCAGAGGTCTTTGAGGCAGACTTTGTGACCTGGAGTGCACACGGAAACGAGGGTTAATATGAGCTCTGGGCACAAGGGGGACAGCTTCCCCCTGGGGAATAAGTCATGTCCTTCTTCCTGAAGACCTTTTACAAGTGAGATTTGAAGCTACCTATAAGGCAGAGAGGACAGTGTTTCAGGAGGACCTTTGTCGTAAATGAGGACACAGATCTTTTAGATTAGGACACCAAGTCCCTTCGATGCCCTGTTATGGAGCAGAATCTTTGGCTTCTCCCGGCAGAGTCACCAATTATTTACCGGAAACCAACACGTGGCTCATTTTGTGGTATTTCTTAAGTCTTTGCTGTTGAATTTATAGGAGCCTTAACCTTGGTCGTTGTCCTTTGTTTCTCTCTTTGACATGGGGCTGTGCAACCCTCACGGGAGTCAGATTTCTTGGAATGGGCTTCCTGTGGATTCGTGTTCACGCCTTGGCCCAAACCCCTTGCTCACGTGTCGAAGCCGTAGATGGCGTAGGCGGTAGGCAAACCGTGCTCAGGACTCTTCCGGCGAGCTAGCGGAGAAATCCAGGGTCATTGTTTAAAGAGAGCATTTACTCTTGAAGTTGGTCCTAAACATTCAAATTAATTCAATTTCACAAATATCTGTGCATGCCCACTGAGCAAGGCTCTGAGGCAAATGCTGTGAGGAATAGGACGAAGAAGATAATGGTTCTGTTCCTTAAGGACTTTGCAATCACGTAGGGAAGATGGAGGGGGTGGAAGAGTTCTAATACCATGACATACTCCCCGTGTTGTCACACAGACAATGGAACCTGCAGTAGGATTATGAGTGTGAGCAGGGACCAGGAGTTGGGCTTGAAGTATAAGAAGAGTTTCATCATGTAAAGAGGATAGGAGGGAAGATATTTGGGGTGAAAGAAACAGTAATAAAAAAGCATGAAAGAGTGAGTCAGCACTGGTGTGTGTGTGTGTGTACGTGTGTGTGTGTGCGTGTGTGTGTGCGTGCATGTGCGTGTGTGTGCGCGCACGTGTGTGTGCACGTGTGCGCACGTGTGTGTGCATGTGTGTGTGTGCACGTGTGCGTGCGCGCATGTGTGTGTGTGCACGTGTGTGTACGTGTGTGCGAACATGTGTGTGCGCACGTGTGTGTATGTGTGTGTGCACATGTGTGTGCACGTGTGTGTGCATGTGTGCGTGTGCGTGTGTGTGTGTGTGGTGGGGCATAGAGGGTTGTACAGGCCTGTGTGCTAGATACTGTCGGAGATACAAAGGTAAATCAGATTCCAGGACCCCCCAGTACAAAAGATCTAGTGTGGCAGACAGGCATGCGCATAAATAACTTTAATATGAAACAGACTGTGAGAGATGCTAGGGAAGAGTCGTAGGATGTGCATCTAGGAAGGAAGAGCATAATAGGTCTTAGCATGGTTAGTCCTGGGAGTATGACAGGAAAGACAGGGATGACTTCTGCATTTCAAAGACAATACCTTTGAATGATGAAATAATAGATACAACACATTTTGCTCCTTGTTCAGGTAAAATTTGTCATTTTTTTCTCTAATTCAAGATAACCACATACTGTGGTTTTATTCACACTTTGGTGCACTGATTTATCTGATATCCTCATAAATGCATGTAAAAACTAAAGTCTACCAAAAAAGAGCTAACAATCTACTCTTGTACTGGCCTCAAACCCCACATGCAAGCAGATGCCTTCTAAAATAAGTGAATGCTGAGCAACACACATGAAGGGTAACTGTATTTGAAAGTAAGTGAAGGGGGTGGAGTCAATGTGGTGAATTTAAAATCCAGGGGAGTCGTATATCCAAAGCCCTAACATCTGGGAAAGTCTCACAAAACATTTTTTCTCCTAGTTACTGTTGGAGTGGCTGAAGAGAGACGCCTTGGTGGGCTGTGGATGTGGAAGGGAATGATCTGCATGTCAGGGTGGGATAAGTCACAGCTTTAGTGGATGGCAGACTGGAATATGTACACAATGAGCATAATGTCTTGAGAAGGATTGGAGGGTTGAGTTAGAGACAGATGGCTAAGGGCTATTGTTGACTGAGCATTTACTAGATTGTCAGCATGGCTCAAAGCACATTGTCGCTACTATCTCATTTGAAGTTCATGACAACCATATGAAGTAGATCTTATTATTATGTTCATTTTACAGATGAATAAACTGAGGCATTACACTTAAATAACTTGCCAAGACACACAGTTATAAGTAGGTCGTACCCAGAACCTTTGCACTTAATCCTTTGCCAAAAATAAGTCGTGGTAAGAGCTGGCATAAGAAGAGAGGTATTTGACCTTAGAGTGTGCCTATATAAAATAATATTTTGTTTATATTTGAGAAATTTGTAAACCTTGTTAAGTTCCCTGGGGATGAGGCAGGAGGGGGCACTGAATCATAGAATCATATAATTTTTGAATTTTTAAAGCATCATGATCCACATGTCATTGATAATAATTTACCATATTTTAGATAAGGAAACGGACACTGACAGTTGATTAAATCCTAAAATATTTACTGCAGGTTAACAATATACACAGTCCTGTGCTACCTAGAGAGGCAGAATGAAGCTCACCAGCGTGTTGACATAACCAGACTGTCTGTGCAAGGATCACGAAGCAAAGGTCAGCTGTCACACAAGTCTCTCACTTTAGAAGGGAACCTTGCAGCACAGGGAGAAGGTCTACATGACTTTCTAGGGAAGCAGCGTGGAAGTCCCGTGGGCTTCTGACTCAACTTTCAAATGAAGTGTTCACACTGCTCGTAAGGCGCCCCAATGGGCTGTTCAGTCTAGGCCACCGGCAGACCAGAAATAACATCCCTTTCTTCCCTCCATAAATTACTTCTAATAAATTCTCAGTGTACAATACAGAATCTGTGTTGGCTGGCAACTTGCTTTTCGTATCAAATCCAATACACTTTTGCATTCATTTGATAGTAGTTGGAGACTTTATAATGTCAGTCTGAGAGTGTGTGAGGCAGGTTGGCACAGTGGTGAGGGTGTCTGGCAAATAACCTTGAGCTGGCTTCAAGTTCAAAAGCCACGATAACTTGCAAGTTGTAACCTTAGGCAAAATTCCTTACCTCTATAAGTCTCAATTTTCTCCTGTGTAAAATGAGTGAAATAATAATCCCTGTATTGTAAGATTTCTGGGAGGATTAAATGAGCTAATGCAGATAAAGGGCTTAGTACTCGTCTGGCTCATAACGAGAACTCAATATATCTTAGCTAATTATAACAAACAAAATAAAATCATTATAAAACCTGTATTGTATATGTTCATCATTATTAAAAATATAAATTATAGTAAGACATATGATGAATCAAGAGTTACCAAGTTTTTATTATAAATAGCAAGCTTCCTTTTCTAAATTGGGTTTCCAAATTCAGAGTTTCTTTCAGTCGGGCAGATAACCAATAAAAATGGTCATGTTTACAAAACCTTTTATGGAGACTACCGTGTTGTTCAAAATCAGTCTTGTGAAGACTTCTGTGAAAAATTCCTTCCAGAATTAGGAAATGACTTTCTCCTTTTGAGGCTTTTTTATGTTAGAAAAGAAAAGCCACAACCCTGTCCATTTTGCTTTAACTATCAATAAATTTGGTGCTAAGTTTTTGTTTAGTTGCAGAAATGTGTGTTAGCAAAGATTCACTTTTTTATTTTTTTTCTTATTCATTTAAATAATTTTTCAGTTTTATAATATTTGTGCCATATATTTTAAGCTTTCTGAAAACCCTTTTGTAAGTTGGAAGGGAGAAATGTAAGTAAATACCATAAAATAATATCATGTGGGTGGTTTTTCTTATATAAACATACCCTATGCCCAGTTCTACATAGCTGGTTTGAAACATTTTTTCGTTTGACCAAAAATCCAATCAAAATGGCAAAGTTGCTATTTATATAAACACGTATGTTTTAATAGAATAGGATATGAAAGACCTACCTCCATAGGTCATTTAATACAATGGGGAATGGATCTCACAAACAACTATAGGTCAAGACTGATATGTGGGCTAACCAACCAGGTGGGGATATAGCTTGCTAATAAGCCAAAGCAGTTAATAATTATAAAACAAAACCAAACAACCAAATGCAAGCACTAGTTCACATTTATAGAATATTTTACAAGCTATATCCTCATAGATTCTGGCTCACTTATTTCTCATGTCAGCTCTACAAAGTAGGAAGTGTTCCTCTGAGCTCCATTTTACATGAGGAAAACTGAGGCTCAGAGATGGTAGGAGTCATGCCCCAGGTCTCACAGAAGAAGTAAGTGCCTCAGCCAGGATTGAACATCAGATCTTAATTTAAAATCCCAGGTCCTGTCTGCTATTGCAGTCTGCTTCCCCAAAGCTTAACTTCAGGTGTCAAACAAGTAAAAATCTCCTTTTATCTTTGACCATGCATCCGACGTCTTGTTTGATAGAGGAGGACAGGAAATAACAAGGGTTTTTAAGTAAGAAGAATTGTCTTTCAGGCATATTCCATCTGGAGTTTCTTTCTTTCTTTTTTTTTTCTTGCCTAAAACTAAGATGATCCCTAAAATCTATCTCCTCATTGGTGTTCGGCAGAAGAAATTTTTGTAACAACAGTTAGCTGAGTCCACTGTTTTGGAAGAGAGTCACATTTGTTGAAATTGCTATACTTTTGTGGCTTTATGCAATAAAGAGATCAATATCTAAAGCCAAGGAGCCATAGCTAATTCAGTATAAGACAAGTAGTGAATTTGGATGAATTTTAAGTGCCTGGAGTGAGCATCTTTGCTATTGGGCAAAAGAGAATGTAAGCAGTTTGAGGGAGTCTGGGTGTGGGATGAAGAATCACCCAACGAAGGAAAAGGGGGCTTCCAGGCACAGCTTCTTCAAGCATCTGATGGGGCGGGACAGGTAGCCAGACCTGACTTAGATGCTGGTTCTATTCACATAGGAGTTGTATTTCCTGTGTCAACGAACCGTGTAGGCATGGTCTGTGGTGCATTCCATCACCCAGGGTTTCCTTTTGTGGTCGTTGTAAAGCAGTGGGTTACAAGAAGCCCTCAGGTATGACTATGGAGACGTCACTGACCTGGGTGGACCCGACCCCCATTTGCCGGTACCTCCCTGGCCCCTGGAGGGGGCAGACTTGGATCAGCAGAACTCCCAACAGATCTGCCTGTTTTACCCGCACGTGCTAGTCCTTACCGACCAGAAGGCAACCTCTTCCTAGCGACTTCATTGGAAGATTGTTCAATGCATTTTCTTCCAGAGAATGTGTTTTCCCTTTAGGAGCCTTGCCAGACACAGGAAAACTAACATGTCTGTGCTTTCCCCTCTTAACCACTCCTAAACCTTCAGAGTTTGAACTTCTAAACTCATTTGAAAGTCGGTCTCATTTTCCAAATAGGCAAGCAGGAGTTTCATTGGGCAATGTGAGTTTAAACGATACTGCCTTTCTAGAAAACTTAGCATTTTGTTTTGTTTGCTCCAGGCACACCCCTCACGAAACCACATTCCATTCTTTTTAGCTTATAAGAGAACAAAAGTCACATCGGGAGTAAGAAAATGACCTGAATCATTCTTTTTTATATTTCCAGAAATAGTTTATGGGGCCACTGAAAGATGTTGATGTTATCTTTTTAATATTCTGAGAAATAATCCTATTAAACAAGAAACAAGGGAAACTGTTATGCCCACAAGGCGGAATTACCCAAAGCCAATGGGCAGGGTCGAGTTACTTTACAAAACCCTCGCTGTGCCCAGCCCCTATCGTTCCATCAAGGGCTTGATGACTGAGCAATAATTGTGGATTCTGCTCATCTCTCTGTGCGAACTTTGTTCTGTGGAATTAGATACAACTTTGACAAATTAGAAAAGGCTCCCGCATGCCCGCTGTCCCCAGAGCAGTACAGTCCACTGATTGTGCGCTGGCCTTCTGAAGTGCGGCTGTGTCAGGCCGTCAGTGGCAGCCCGGCCACCAGAGCACGCTTTTTAATAAGCAGGTCTGTCAGCACCAGGCTCTTCGGATCTTCCAACCTCTCAATCCTCAGGACACACTGACTTTCTTCTGTTTCGTTTGTGGCAAAAAGCTCCGTGCCAGTAAAGAAATATCTTCTTTGTTTACAGCACAGAGGCAACAAAATTAACCTTTGAGATTAACTGTAAGTGCATGAGGATCATGTTTTATCTTTGCCTAGGACAGGGGTAGTGATTAACACATGCAATGGGAGTGAGCATGTGCACACGTGTGCATGTGTGTGCACGCCCCTCCCCAACTCCCATCATAACCTCAACTATCTTTCTACTCTTATTCTCTCTTTTTCACTCATGTACGGGTTCATTCTGGGATGGACAGAGCTAATGAATGATATCCCATCTTTTAATCTTCAGTTTTGTTTCAACTCTTAGGGAAAGGATAGGATGTGAAACATCAACGTATCATATAAGCGATGCCCAGGAAGCCTAAGGATACAAACTTATCTTTGGCTAAAGACACTGGATCATCTTTTCCCAGTAGAATTCTCTGCCCCAGTAGAAGTAAACAGTGTCTGGGTGTAGAGCAAGAATCATGGATGATATCACAAAGGCCATGATAGGGGAAAGTGACTTTTCATTGGTTTACATGGCAATGTAGTCATGTTTAATGATGCCTTACAGAAGAGCTTCGTTCTCCAAGGTACAGAAAACATTATGCCAGTAAATAACCCTCCCCTGTGCTCTCTTTAATAAAGACAAACTGATCAGTAAGACAAATAAACAAGGGATCTTCCTATTCATTTCTAACTGGTTATGTTCAAATGGTAGTTTCCGTTTAATTACACATGCTTACAACTTTTTTAAAGTAAAGACACAAACAACAGCCAAAACAACAGAGATGAGACAGAAGTTGTGCTGGGAAGAGAACGGAAGCCCACTGCCTCCCATGGATGTTATTCTGGTCCCTGGAAATTCCTGAAGGTTGGCACAAGCTGAGGTCAGGATTGGATTATTTTTGACCTACGGAGAGCTGCGAAGTGGAACTCAGACATCCACTATTTGCTGCCGAGAGAGCACAGGGACAACCCATCCTGCTGTGCACTCTCCATTTTTGATGGGGGCTTCACCTCCTAACTCCAGCTCAGCAGGGACAGGGATCACCACCACCAAGGCCATCGAATCCAGGCACTCTCAGTGCTCCTGTCTTTATTTCTCAAAGCTGCTGAAAGCCGTCTGGCCCCTGGTGGCACAGTGACTCATCCTGGCCACAGCCACTTCTTGAAGCCAGTGGTTCTGTTAGAAGCATATTCTGATCTCAGTTTCTTCGTATTTGATCAGATTCTGTGGAATTTGACCACTTTCATAATTTGGTTGCCTTTCATCAGACAGGTTTATTTTCTGCTGGTTTCGGTTCTACTTTCTCTCTTTTAATAAATGGAGCAAAGTAAAGCAACGTGTCAGCACAGAAATATTTTACTTTTCACTCAACAGTGGCAATGACCATAACAATTAAACAGAAGAGAAGAGGGACTCGGTTGGAGATGCAAGGTCGGAGTTATGTAAAAGGGAGAAATAACTGAGTCAGTGCCCAGGAGCACCCGTAGAAGGATCTGTGTTTCAGGGGAATGAAAGAGCATGTGTGTTGGGATGCCCCATTTCTCCATTATCATCGTCTTGGGCCAGGTACTTAACATGTGCTACGTTGGTTTTGGCTGAAGAAAGTGCTTGCAGGAGCAGGTTCTTAAGTTCACTTGATATCTCTGGGAGGTAATAAAGACCTTTATTTACAAATAATGCACTTTCTGTGAAGTGCCTTGGTGTAGGCATTGCAAACCCCAGCAAAAAGATGGGTTCTTTGTTTTGCCTTGGTGGGGAGAGCAAAGGGTCACCTGTAGGATGCCTGGTTTGCAGCCAGACAGTTGCCTCTCTGGGTGTGTGATGCTGCTCAAGTCCTTTGACCTCTCTGCTCCTCCGTGCTGTAAGAATCACTGAAGAATCAGGGCATCAAAGGGCCCCATTTTACTACCTGGCTGCCTCGGAGCTGTTCTTCCAAATGCTGGCAAGTGCCACCTTCTCAGGGAAACCTTCCTGGATCACTGGCGGCTAGGTGGCCCCGTGCCCACCGTGGTGAGGGGACCGATCACACCACTTGTGACACTGGGTTTATGGAGCTATTCTACCACTCAACTGTAAGCTCCTTGAGGTTAGGAAACATGTTTCTCATCTTGTTTCTAATGAAACTTAGAGCCCAGTAGGCTCTCAGGAAGGGCAGTCAAGTGATGGACAAATTGAACTCTGTCATTAGAAGCGTGCTCGAAAGAATCGCAGGTTTGCTAATGTCTACGAGTATACATCGGCTCCTCGTGGCAATGTATGTTGACGCCAATGTTTCTATTTTTAAATCAGTTTTCAAACTTTCTTAAAATAGACTCCCTTAAAAGTTTATGAAGTCTAAGGAAACGGAAACAAAAGGCCTTTATTTGAAAAAAGTTTGGAATGCCATTTCTCTCTCCCACTTGTTCACATGAAGTAATGGTTTCACACGGGGTGAAGGTGATGGCTTCACTAAGGCCCTGGATTTCATCGTCACACTGCTTGTGCCCTGTCTTCTTCTGTGACCTAGGGAATAATGCATCTGTTTATCTGTAGTGAATAAAAACATACGAGGCTGTCTGGAAAAAAACCCCAGCCTTAAACGCCTCTATTTTTCATATTGCATGGCTGGATACTTTCCAGACAGCCCTTGTACGTGAAGGAGGTCTTGTTGGCGTGTCAGCCTGGCAGGCAAAAGAACAATAGAAGATTTATTTTGGATTTTCCATAAGTGAGGACATATCTGTAAGTAAATTGATTTCTCTCAACACACACGACCACTTTGATAACACTCGTCTGAGGGAGACGGCATGGCTTTCCTCACTCCTCTGTCCCTATCTCCCTTCCCCTCACATCCGGTATTTTATAATAAAATTGCTAACAGATACAGGTTGGCCCACAGTCACTAGAAATGCATTGATTAATTACGTGCGCCAGACTTTCAGTATATAATTAAGCCAACCAAAACTGCATTAAAGTACTATGAATAATTTGACTGCAAGCCACAAAAATAAGAAAACTGAGTGAAAGCAGAATCTCTGACCTCACTCCCTTGAGCATATTATAGGAGACAAAAATGTAATCAGAGATATAAATCACATGGCTGCCACAATATGATGATACAGAAAGGAAGTTGTTCTGACCTTTGATTTGGACAAGTTTCAAAGGTAGGGATTGAAGTGAACACTTTGTTCTTCTAGTAAAAACAAAAATTTTCTACTAGGAAATACATACGTGGAACAAAAATACCCTTCCCTTACTTAAGTAACAACTATTTTTGTTGTTATTTTTTAAAGTTATCCTATTGCATTTTCTTTAATATGATTTACATACGGTACATTTACTTTGTTTCAAAACTATTTTGCATCAACTTTCTTTTATTGTCTCTAAAACTAAAATCCAAAGAATTAAATATATTCCACATCTACAAAAATGGAATGCGTTCTTTATACTTTCACTCCCCAATTATAAAAGTGACATTTGTTCACTGTAGATAAATTTGTAGAAAGCAAAAAACAGACCAAAAAGGAAAAGGAAAAACAAAACCCAAAATGCATATAAAAGAGAAAAGAAAACCATTTCTAATTCACTATCTTGAGAATCTGGAGGTAACCGAGTTAGCCCTTGTCCCCTTCCAGTCTGCAGTGTATGAGTACGTGTGGAGCGGATGGTCAGCACGTGTCTACACTTCAGTACCTGCTTCTTTTACTTCACAGTATTTCCTAGGCATTTTTCCATTTCCTGAAATAGTCTTCATAAACAAATTTTTAATTGCCGATAGAATTTGGTCACATGGCTTAATCATATTTTAACAAGGGGAATGTTTCTCACATTGAATTGTTTCCAATTTTTAACCATTATTTTTAAAAACCAGAGCACTTGAGAAACAACAGTGGGTAGGCGTAAGTCTCCATGCGTGGCCCCAAGTTTTGCTTTGTGTCATTCCAAGAAGAGGTCTTTCAAGAAAGGGTATGAACAGTTTGAAGCCTCCTGTTACCTCATATTAAAGACTCATCTGAAGGCCAGAAAGATTCAGCTGCTTCTACCCTCAGCAGCAGTGGGTGAGCCACACCACCAGCCCTGAAAGAGGGTGTTCTCGGAGGAGGATTTCCATAGAAATCTGGGGAAGGGGGCAGGAAGGAAAGACGCAGAGTTACAAAATGCTGGAATCTAAAAACTCTCCTTGTCTTCCTCTATGCACAGACAGCAGCAGCAGGGGAAAAGAAGGAAAAGAATTGTGAAAAATGTAAAAAGGTCATTGGAATGCAAAGTATATTTCTTAGAGCCTATCTTTGAGGTACGGAACCCTATTTAGAGTGAGTATTGGCACGCCAGCGAGGAGCTGATGGACAGACGTGACCACGCAATACAAAAATGAGAAGAACCAAAACACGGAGGGCTGTGCATCCAGACTAACCAGCCCATGGCCATCTTCACTGACAATAGATTTTAGCCAAAACGCCCCTTTACCCTTTTTCTGAGAACTCTTCTCCTACCCAAAGCTAGTGCTTTGGCACCTAGCTACTATGTTTGTACCCTTGCCCTGGCTAATTAGGCTGGCGGCCTCAAGCTGGGTTGGCTAGAGATTTTCCTGAAGATAGTAAGTTGATGTCTCATTTAAGTGGGTATTCCTTTGGTGGCAAGGGATAGAAAACTTACCTCAAACTGTCTTAAACATAAAGGTATTTTATTGACTCATAAACCCAAACTGTTCTAGGAGAGATTTAGGCTACAGGAATGATTTGATCGGGGACTCAAATAACATCACCAGGATGCAAGTTTGGGTATCCCTTCATCTAAGTTGGCTCAACCCTCAAGCTGGCTCCCCTCATGGTGGTCTCCCCTTAGCAGTCCCAAAGCACAGGCTCATTCAGGCCCAGGGGAAAGGAATGGGTTTGTGTCCCAGCATTCTAGACAAATCTTCTTTGTGTTCAGTTAACTGGATCTCTTTAGGCCTTGTGCCTTTTCCTTAACCAGTGTGTGTTTTAGGAAGGGGAAGACGTTACACCGAGGCTATCAGCAGCTATGCACTAACATCTCCCATGTGGTTGCAATTCTAACGTGTGAAGATGGTTGCTATAGGGTGAATTCTACCAAATGGATGGAGCAGCAATTGAGTGGGCAGAAGAAACCAGTGGGACAGAGGAGCAGGGATAGAGGTGAGGAGAGAATCTGATAGCTTTCTAATAATTGCTTCTAGTCTCTTCCTAAGGTCTCGTCTATTCCTGCTCTCTGTTCCTTGAGCAATCCCCATGTCCTTATAATAAAGGCCCCCTTTTGCTTAAGTTGTTTTGCGTTATTACCCGCAACCACATTTGTACCAATAATGACTTCTAGAACATTCCCAATCTACCACAGAGGCCTGTCTGCCTGCCTTTACCACCTCCTTTGGCTCAGAGATAGGCCTTTTGTTTATAGTTTTGTTCTCTCTTTTAAAGGTGATTTTGTAAGGTGTCTTGGATTAAATATGGCAAGCAGACACAGGGAGCAATAAGACTTGACTATGAACCTGAGACAGGCTGGCAGTAGTTTATCATGCCCATTCAATATGGGTATAGGGAAGACATTTGACTCCTTTTACTTAGCAGATGTTTATCAGTGCCCTCAACAGGAATATTGCAAAAATCTTCAAAGGAGCCTTTCTTTCCTTCCCCCTGTACCTTGGATGCGATGCTCAGTGAAACACGTTGACTTCTTTTTTTCTTTACAAAACCCATAAAAATGTCCTGGATGACATGCAATGTTGTGACAAGCCCTAGTAGACTGTGTCAATCATATCGCTTTATGTTACATTAAGTGACATATTGTGTTGTGATTGATACAACATGAGATGATATATCATAATGCAAAATATCATCTGGAAAATGTAGAAAAACAGAAGACTTAAAGACACTTGCACTTTTTAATTCTTTGAATGGGACAGAGGAAAAGATCTTCATCAGGATAGTTAGCTGGGGAAGGGTTCAAGTCTCGTTGGGGGTTCCCACGTGCCGTGGTGCTCTGTCCTTTGTAATGAACGGGTGATGTAGAAAACATTTATATTCTTTGGCAACTGGTAAACTAAGTTGGAATTGAATGTCTTTACACCATTTTACAGTTCTTTAGTAACAATACCTTTTCTGGGCATTAATAACTTTTATATCAAAAGATTTCTACTTTTTCACTCTGGTTAATATTCTCTTTAAAATCTCTGATATATGTATTTTCTCTCTTGTTCTACAAAGACTGAGGAAAATAAATGCCCTTTCAGATTTCACGGTAAGGTCAATGAGAGTCTTCTAGTGTAATATCTTTTAAAACTTTTCTATATCTCCTGAGTTCTACATAGTGCAAGCCTATACATAGTAACACTTAAGTCCTATTGAATGACTGACTGAAAAATCTTCATCTTTCATTATATTTTATTTACATTTATTGGGTAGTATTTTATCAAATATAGTAAAACTTCTTGTATTAGTTTCCCAGGGCTGCTATAATAAATTACTACTAATTGGGTGGCTTAATACAACAGAAATTGATTCTCTCACAGTTTTGGAGGACAGCAGTGTGGAATCAAATTGTCAGCAGGACCATGCTCTCACTGAAGATTTTAGAGGACGACATTTCCTTGATTCCTCCAGCTTTTGGTGGCTCCAGGGTTCATTACCTGTGGCCACATACCTCTAAACTAACTCTGCTTCCTTCTGCATGTGGACTTCTCCTCTGTGTCTGTGTCATTACCTCTTCATGTAAGGATACTTGTCACTCGATTTAGAGTCCACTTGAATAATCTTGAAGCTGAATGATCTCATTTCAAGATCCTTAACTTAATTATATCTGCAAGGACTCCATTTTCCAAATAAAGTCACATTTACAGGTTCCTGGTGCATATATATTTTGGGAGGCCACCATTAATGCCCCAATTAATCAAAATAATGAGGTGGGGCTATGTTGGGGAATTCACATTTTTAGCTGCATGCATAGTGTTGCATAAAATTTCTGTTTTAATCTATGTTTAAATCTTTTTCTGTTTATTTTAATGTCTTAGTAATTATGGTTTTATGAAGATAATTAGATGTTTCTTTAATACTAGACATCTTTATAATATCACAGGCAGGGTTTCCAATTTGAATATGAATTTGCACTATTAATTGAAGATACAGAGAATCGAAAAAGCTGAGATGAGTTAATTGATGTCAATACAGATGCTTATACTCCTTTAAAAACATGCCACTGACCCCATGTCCTCCCCGAATGTGCTGAGATATAAATATGTGATTTGTCTTCTGTTTAAGCAGAATGTAGGAAGGGTTCTGGCTAGCAGAGGATTTTGAGTAAGAGGGCCCCATTAGAGTTTCCTTAAATGTGAATTTCATCCCTTATGCCCATATCTACCTATAGACATAGGAATTCAGAGAGAGGGGAAATGTTTGGCGTAACTAAGGGAGGTCTTGTGGGAGAGATGGTGAGATACAGATAAGATAGGAAAAGATGTGGCCTCTTTGCTCTATTTCACGACTGCTAAATGCTCATTCAAAACAGTACCAGTCCTTGAAGGAATGTGGGATCAGGCCCTTCAAACCAGGTACCTCTTAGTTATGCTGGCCAGTATGCCTCTGGTCCTTCTTTCTAACAGCAGTGCAGCATTACCATGGACTTATATTAACTTTTTTCTCTCTTTGCTCAATATTTTGTGGCTGCATACAGTAACTTAATAAATTAAGATCTTCTCTTTCAATTTTCATTGTGGCTATATTGGTGTTCTTTTGAATGGACTTCAATTATTGGGATGGCATATATTACTTTGAATGATTTTATAGCTTAATCAATACATACATCTTGTTATAAGTATTGATGCTTCTTGCATGCCTACACCAGTGTCCCACACACTCAGCCTGACTCTTAGAATTTCAAGCAGCTCTGGGTAATTAATATTTTTATTATTCCATTGAACTCTGTCACTCACATCTGCATGTGGCCTTTCCAGATAGGAAAAAATATTTTGAAACAAATAAAATCATCTAAAAATCTAGTACACTTAAAAACACTTCATGAAAAACTTTGAGAACTAAAATTTGCTTTCGTCTCCATTTATATAAATAGACTCAACTCATTAGAAATGAATAGCCTAACTGCCTTTAGTCTTTGAAAATGACCAACCAAGAAGAAATAGAATCTTTTCCTAGTAGGTTTATAAAAGGGAAAATCTTAACTAATCCTCAAACAAATATCAAAGCTAGGAAACAAAAAAGATGCCTGGGGCATATGTCTTTAAAGTACAATGAAATCTGAATATCTGATATCCCGAGGACTGTAATCCCTATATTTACTAACTAAGATTCTTATACAATATTGTATTTGATTATATTCTTACAGTAAGAATAATAGTCAATAATTTATTTTAAAGTTCATCACACAGTAAATTACTGTCAAGTAAATGGCAACATGTCTATATTTCTAAAATATTCTGGTTTCCAGTAGGAATGCCAGCCTAGTCTACAGCGTCAATAGTGAAGCCACGGGGCCTCACCTCTGTCCTCACAAGTGAAGAGTAACTCAACTGCCCACCCATGTGTTCCCTCCCACATGGGTCGTGAAAACGCTGGTGTTTGTATTCTAATCACAAAGTGTAGACTGTATTCGTTTAAAAGCAAACATCTGGATTCTGTTTTTTTAAATTGTTGTCGTTAACTCTTTGGAACCTAAAACGTTGACAAAGACATCCTGGTGGGGGAGACAGATTAGAGAAAAGTCGAATAGTTTGGAACTGGGGCCCGGGGCTAAATTGTGAGACTAAATGAATTTTTATTTTTTGATTCACAAGAATAGAAGGTTATTCCTCAATGCTGGAAAACAGACATGCTTTTTCATTGTCCTTTTGGGGACCTACAGTGTACTCTCAGTGGAGTTTTAAAAGTATTCCAAATACCTTCTCTTGTCAGTTTGTATCAGGTATTGTCCCAGTGATTTTATTAATTTTTTAAATAATTTGAACTACATTTTGATGTGTATTCATTACCTGTATAAGAACCACCTTGCCAAGGGTTATAAAAAGAAAAGACAAGCCCTTCATACTTTGAGCAGTCTCAGAACAGTGTTGTCTCTAAATTTGAGATCCTTTAAATTGTCTAAGCTTAGAGCCCAAACTCACTTGTTTCTGTGTGATTTATTTCAAACTTTTTCCAGACCTGGATTTTTGAACATTTCATTTGGTAACTTTCCTACTTACATTTATGTTTCTTGGTCCCAAGACTAAAGCGATAATGCTCAGAGTCAGAAAATTTTAAGTAACTAAATGAGAGCCTTGAGTATAAACTTAAGGCATCCTATGTGTATATATTTGTACTGGTAATTTGATAACAGAGCATTGAATGAAGAAAGTGAAGAATGATCAACATATGAGGGAGTGTGTACTGCACATTCAAACCTTATCAGCTCCAGGATCAGTTATCTGTTTGAAGAAAATTACATTGCATCTGTCAATAGACTTAATAACTCAGTGCCTGCTATTTGATAATGGATAATCACACAAATTCAGGAAGCTAGACCATATGCCATTCCAGTTTTCTACTCTCTGATTCACCTTAATTTTCTAGATGAGTGAAATTATCTAGTCCTGGACTCAAGATGGCATACATGGAAATAGAGGAATCTGGTTGTCTCTGATGTTAGCCCTATGCAGGTTGGGCTGACGGGTTATATCTGTGACACTGGCACCTAATTGGAATGGGCAGAGTTTGGAAAATTGCAAACCTGGATTATGCAAGTGATTAATGGATGGAAAATAATGAAGGGCACATGTGGAACAGCTGAGGGAATTGGCTGGTGGGAATCAGTGAGACCGCAGAAGCCAAGGATTCAGGTTCTAAGGAATAATTCTGGATCTCTCTATGAACCATGAAAGATGGGGACTAAATGGTAGAGATGATTTCGGGATGCCTTTTCCTGGAGGAAGAGGATCCCTCCACCACTCTTCATTCCCACTGATCCAGGTTGCCATCTCTATTTATAGAACCAATATCTCTACTATCAAATAATAGGGTTCTTTGCCTCACTTAGTAATGATTTGGTTATGAGTACTGTATGACATGATTTCAGTGACTGAAGCAAATAGGTGTTTCTTGTTCTCGGATATCAAGAAGACCAGATGTAGGCAGTTTCTGGTGTGCATTTGGTTGCTCAGGGATGTCATCAGGTACTCAAACTCTTTCCATCTTTTGGCTATGTCCCCCATCCTGGGGTTCTTGTCTTCATGCTTGTTTCTGGTGGTTATGAGGTAGCCACTGCATCTGTCTCCCACATAGAACAGGAAGGGAGGGACTGAGCCATCAGCCCCTGCCCCTTCACATCCATAGAAGTAAACCTGCTCCAGAGGCTCCCAGTGGGCTTTGGCTTTCATCGCATTGACCTTAACTGCATCGCATCACCATCTTGAGCTTCTAAGCAGGCTGGATGAGCGACTATCTTATTTGGGACTGGGCATCTTGCTGTTTGAAAGCAATCAGGGTTTTGCAAACCAGAAAGGAGGGAAGAATGCATATCAGTTAGGCAACAAGGAGGGAATGCCACCACCACCTATTTATGATTTATTGTAGAGAGAATCAGTGTCAGATAACTGCGCAATTTCAGATAATCACAGGGAAGAGGTGGTCCAAGTAATCCCCAAGTAATAGTGGGGATCATCTGGGTACCACTGTAGTCTGTCTTTGCATGCTCTGTTTAATATGAGTCAGTTGGATGTTTGGGGAACTTGTATCAAATTAAAAAAATACACAGGGATACACACACCATGGAGAACTGACTCAGCTGGATTCAGGAAACTGAATCCATGTTTTCAACCTGGATCTTGGCTGGAATTATCCCTTAGATTTCTATAAGGCCGTAGTCTAAACTGAGCTCCTATCCACTCACCTCTCTCTCCCTCTCTCCCTCCCGCTGTCTCTTGACTCTTTAGACCTCTCTTTTCTGTTGGCTGTGAATAATAATCATGTCAAGTTCTTAGAGGAAGAGGTCACCTTGATGAAATGAATCTGTCACCTTTTAGCTTAATCACATAGATAAGAACTTGAAAACATGATAGCTCACTTATTAGCTGTATTTTGTATCTATATCACTTTTTTTTTTCTCCCAGAGAAGTTCGTAGAATTCGATCTGCATCTAACATCCCCAGAAATGCTACGGAAGGACCTTGAGGCAGACTTATCACCCTGTTTTACAGATATGGCTTCTGAGACTCAAAGGATTTTTCCTGAGTCACACAAGAGTCATCACTGCAAGTATGGCTGCAAAACTGCTTTCACTCAACCACGTTGCCTTGCTACAAATGAATGAATGTTGTGAAGTTAAATTGTGACCCCTCATGAAGACAGAGCCATTTGTGTGTATTTCTTTTTGATGTGATGCATTCCTTGAGTGGTCAAGTAGGGAGTGCAAAGGGCCCCAACCAGAAGATTTGCAGAAAGCGGGGCTTTTTAAAAAGTAAATTCTTAAGAGTTTTATGATGTCACTATTTTTGTTCCTGCATGCTTTAGGCAAGAAAGAACTTGTTTCTAATTTAGAATTTGTATGCCTCATTCTTGTACCTAATTGGGGAATAGCTATGAATTAGTATTTACACTTGATCTTAGCCAAAAGCCCAAGAAGCTATGAATCAGTATTTAAAACTGTGAAGTGTGGTGATCTTTTATTTTTTCTTTCATTCATTCACTCGTTCAACTATTTATGGAGTGTGCACTAAGTCTCTAGCATGGTTCTAGGTGGAGAGAATCTGAGACAAATAGACCAGGTGTTGCTCCCCCTGGGACTGCTATTCTAGCAAAAGGGAGACACAAACAACAAGTATCATTCTTAGTGCTTTCAATGAGCCCAACTTGCAAGGTGGCGCATAGGAAGTGGCTTCATAATTTTTCTACCATTGTTCCTGGGAGCCTGATTCTTGGACTACTCATCCTTGTCCCGTGGATGGAACCTTGGGCTGGTCATAGCATTTCCTCAGTCCTTTTAGTTACAAGAAGTATCAACAAAATATTTGAAGGATACTATTCAAAGAAAGAACAGGGTAGGCTTGCTGAAGGAACAGAAAACCCAAAGGGCCACTGTGACCTTGCTTCATAGGGGAAGGGGAGAGAGTGTGGAGGAGCTGAGGTGGAAAGGCTGGTAGAGGCTCGCCAGGTCATAATCCAGAGGTGTGGGTTCCGTTTCCTAGTGTGAGCAGCAGCAGTGGAGGGTTTGGGCAAGAGAGTGACGTCATCTGCTGTGTAGTCTAAAGATCACTCTGACTTTTGGGGGGGCATGGACTATGGGGAAGCAAGAGTGAAATAGAGCACCCAGTTGGGGGAGCTCATGCCTTGGTCCAGGGGAGAGATGAAGGTGATGTGCAGGAGGGTGCAGATGGATTAGGGGGGTGCAGAGTCTTTCAGGTGGACCCTTCTCTCTTACAGCCCATAAGACCTAGCACCAAGGCCACCATGCACTAGTATTTAGCAAGACCTCGCTGAATTTCACGTGGATACTTTTGTGATTAAGAGAAAAATGTGTCTTTTTGGCTTCCCTAACTTTCTCTCTAATATCTCAAATCCCCACTGTAAACACAGGTTTTAGAATATAAGCACGTATTGAAGGTATAAAATCAGGCTAAGGTAAATTTTCCCTGACTCAGAATTTCTCTAATCGTCACACCTTGGCATAACTCAGCTTTCAGTCCTTACACAGAGAAAAAAAGCTTCGTTAAATGATGGGAGAATTTGGTTTTCTGATGGGTATTCTTGCTGGCTCTCCACATTGCTTCCCTCCCTCCCTCCCTCCAACCTTCCGTCCCCCTCCCCCTCTTTCTCTAACACAATGGGAAACCAGAAGCCTGATTTCATTTACTTTGGTAGAAAATCCAAGGGGTGGTGCCATCATTATTCAGATTTATATTTATACATGTTTGTCAATAATTATGTTGAAGAAAGAAAAAAAAAAGGAAATTCAGTGATAACTTTAGAAAATAAAGAAACAATCCCCGATAAAACCATAACCCACCTAAAGGCCTCCATAAAACTTCAGCACAGTGTATGGTTTCAAAGCAGGATTTGTGAAGTTAAAACCATGATTAAAGTAAGAATAATAAGAGCTTTGTGCTGTCCTATTGGCCCCTGGTGTGTGACTTAAGACTCCTGCCTCCGTGTCCTCTGCAGTGACTGGGTTCTGTGAGATGCAATGCCTCTGGGCAGAGGGCTCGGCACGTCCAGGTTGGGGACATTGGTCCTGCTTACTAGGGCCCTCTGTATTTCTTGTGATAAAAGAATTGAGGTTGGCGGTCAGGACAATGCATTTCCCGACCTACATACACACAAAAGCACACCTGGTTGGGCCTCTCAGCAGAAAGGTCCTGATTTGACTTCCCTGATCCTTCAGATGGACTCTCCTTGAAAATTTAAGCTTGGCTCAGTTTTCTCCTTGGTGTTCCCTTTTTTCAGGAGCTCTCACCCCTCCTCCCTCCACCTTCCATCTTCCTACTCACCTCTCTAGTCCACGCGTTTGGGGCTCTCCTTGCCTCTTGCTTATCTCTCTCTCCTTCTCACCCTCGCCCCTTTACGTTCACACCACATTCTTCTCCCTTCTTTCTTTTTTCTTCTAAATCACCCAGCACCCTGTAGCTCCACTCTTTCTCTGTCTCCCCTCCACCCCCCTGTGGCCTCATGCCCTGTATAATTAGCTCACAAAACCCACAAACATTTGTTTTCTGTGTCTTTCAGACTCCGTTTTTGGGGGAAATGGATGTGGAAGTTACTCGAAGTATATAGAGGGTTTCAGGCCATGAAGCATTTTGCTGTTCTATGCATTGCAGGGACAGACTAGATGTGTCTTGCTGGAATGGAATGAGCTGGGGTGGGGATTTGAGTGCCGGTGTGGGCCTGTTCCAGCCTCTATGGCCTCAAAGTGTCCATTTGCAAATAAAGATGTCAGACCAAATAAAGTCTCAGATCCTTAAACTCCAGTTAGCCATCTGCATTTCCAGCAGTGAGGATGCTCCTTATTTGCAAGGTTGGTCTGACACGCAAGACTGCAAGATGTCTTGTAAATGAGACAATTCTTCACATACCTGTGACTGGGCAAATTATGGGCCCAGAGGGTCCTGTATGTGAATAAGTGTCCTTGTGCCTCTGGGGCAGGGACATGTCAGGTCTCTCCAGTGACCTGGAAGGAGGACAGGCGAGTTGAGTTTGCCAGTGCCCAGGAAAGGCCTCACTGCCCCACCTTGGGCCCTTGCTCCTTGCCCTCCCAGGCCAACCCCAGCATCAGGCTCTGGTCTCATTGCAAGTGGGCTTGGTTCCCTCTGTGACAACAGCTGCCTGTCCTGATATCCAGTTCATGGGGCGGATGGCTGCTTCAAAAGGTGACCACCCCTCCCCTCTGCTGGAGAGCTGACCTCTTTCAGGCCAGTCCCAAAACAAGCTTAGAAAGGGGGTCGGGGAGAAAACCAAACCGAGGTGATCTAGGAACTCTTCTTTTCTTTTAAGGCTTTTGCTTCTTCACAAATGGTCAAATTGCTTCACAGTGTCCTCTGTGGCCTTGTGACCACTATCCCTATTGGCCTTCCCTGCTTCTTGCAGGCAGCAGCTGGGCTGGCCAGAGGCTCCTTCTCTGAATCACCCTGCCAGGACCCTGGCCTATAATTTCTCCAAAGACGTTTCTGCTTTTTTCAAGGCAAATGAAACTTCATGGACCATTTCTTCCTTCTTTCCCAGAAGCAAAGGCCGGCACGAGGGAGGGAGTGGGAAACAGAGAAAGGCACTTCTCAGCACCCGCCCCGGAAAGTGCTGACCCAGCGTGGGGCACTGGGACTCAGAGCCCCGCACTGGAGCAGATGGCCCTGCGCACGCACATTAATCAAGCAGCTTCCTGTGCGTCAGGTGGAGAATGATTTCTCGTGATAAGTGCTCAGTCTCCAGAATGAGAAATATAACAGCCTTACTTCCTCTCTCCATTCTTTCTCTCTCCGCCCTCTCTCTCTTTTAAAATAGGAGCAGACTTTTTCCATTTCTAGCCCAGATGCTACTATTTCTCTTTTATTTGCACTTACTGAGTTGAAATGCAACAGATGTTTCAAAAGGGTTTAAAACTAAATTCCTCATTAGAGACCATGACAAATTAATTGCACACCTAACTTTAGAGACTTCCCTTGCTCAGACTCTTGGCAAATTATTTTTTTCCAGAGTGGAGAGGGGGAAGAAGAGTTCTCTAATACAATGATGATGAGAAGAATATGATAATCATCATGATTATTTATTGGTGGAACTAAGATGTTTAGCCACTCCAATGGTTTTTTTCATCTGTTGTTTTATTTGACACAGCTACCCCAAGGGGGCAGGTACGATTGCCCCTTTTTTCTTTGTGAAAAAATTGAAGAACAAACAGGGTAAGGGAATTGACTGAAACTGAAGCTGATCCACATTTAAAGGTAAAAGTTTAATTAGATCCTGGGATCCTAGGGTCTGACTAAAAACACAAAACACCTAAAATGAATTCCCTCAATAAACCAATGTTCCCAGTCTTTACCAACAAAAGTGGTCCCAGTGTAAGTAGCATCCACATTGCACTGGGCTTTAGGCCCTCCTAAGGGTCCCCAGGGTGCCTCAGATGTATTCACCAATGGCCTTGGGGTTCTTTGCTTTCCTGTAGATGTCAGAAACTGGGTGCCTCTCTCTTGCCACACAATTGGGACCTCTTATGTGAACTTCTCTTTTTGCTGAGACCTTGGAAGCTCCAGTCCCAGGCCCCCATCACCATCATCCTGGACCCTTTAGACTGTCCTGTGCTGAAACCAGACAGCGATCCATGAAGAATGGGGAGCCCCTCTGTCTTGCAAGAGCCCCTCAGTCTCTTATGCTAGCAGCTTTTCAAAGAACCTTCTCTTCTCATGTGCTCCAGTTATCCTCTCCTTGTCTCTGGTCATCACTTAATCAAAGTCTGATTTAGAGCTTATCACACACTCTGCTGGCCCTTCCACTTTACATCTTAAATACTAAAACAAAACAAAACAAAACAAAAAAACCAAAAAACGCTTGAGAAGCTGCCAGAGCATCAGAAAAGCTCCGATGCTCCTAAGCGCGGCCCTGCTCGCTCCTGTGAGGTCTTGGCTGGCATTGTCCCAGCAGAACCACACGCTACCTCCGTCAGTGGCCCTGCAGTGGAGCCCAGAGCAGAGAGCAGCTCTAACTCAGCATCTAGTTGATGAGGGTGATGGGGCGAAAGAGTGACAGCTGTCAAGTCCTTGTCATTTCTACCATCTCCATCACCATCTCCTCTGCCAGAAGGCTCTTCACTGGTCCCGTGTGACTCAGTCTCCCACCTCCTTCAAGACTTTACACCAAAATCACTTTGTCAATGAGACTTGTCTTTAGCATCTGTACTGGGCCATTTCTCTGCTTGTTTTGTTTTTTTTTTTCTCCATAACATTAAAAAAATATGTATACAACGTAAACATTGCCATCCTATTTCTAAGTGCACAGGTCAGTAATGTTAAGTATATTCATGTCGTTGTGCAATGAATCTTCACAACCTTTTCATCTTGCAAAGCAGACGCTGTAGACTCATTAAACAATGGCTTCCCCTTCCTGTCCCCAGAACGCCTAACCCACTTCTCTGCGATCACTATTCAGTCTCTGTAAGTCTGAAAACTCTAGGTACCCCATACATGTGGAATCATACAGCATTTGTCTTTTTGTGATCTCTCTATTTCATTTAACGTAATGGCCTCAAGGTTCATTTACGTCGTAGCATGCGTCAGAATTTCCTTTCTTTGTAAGGATGAATAATATTTTATTGTATGCATACACATGATTTGTTTATTCGTTCAACCGTAAATGGAAACTTGGGCCGCTTCCACCTTTTGGCTATTGTGGATAATGCTGCTATAAACATAGCTCCACAACATTTTCCATTTTCTCATATTCTAAATTAAGTACTTACTTGTTTTTTGTCTGGTGCCTTCCATTAGTATATGAGGTCAAAAGTTTGTTTTGATTCTTGCTTTGGTCCAGCTCCTAGAACAATATCTGGAATGAAGTAGGTACTTAAATATGTTTCCTAAGTTGATTAGAAGGAAAGAGAAGGTAACAGAATAAAAATGTATTTTTTTGAAGAAATAATAGCAATCAATGTGGTGTTACCACATTTTGCTGTGTATAATGCTCACTCATGTTTTGGACCCAAACTTGCAGGACAAAAAATCTTTTGTTTTAATTTTTAATTCAAAATTTTATTTGTTTAAATTTATGTACTTGTTTTTTTGTATTATAAATGAATTTTAGCATTTATTTTTTTAACGTAACTCATATATGGACTATAAAACTGAAAGCAACAAAGAAACAAAAACTCATGGACACAGTCAGTAATTAGTGGTTACCTGAGGGCAAGTGGGGAGGGGGTGGGGGAAGGAGAACTGACTCTGGGTGGTGAACACATAATGCAACACATAGACGATGCACCGTAGAACTGTACAGCTGGCACCCCAATAAAATTAACAATAAAAAAGATTACTGTACTTTAGGGTATTATTTTGCATATGGATATCATTATTGATTTTTAGAGCTACACTTTGAACTGATAAGCATAAATAAAAGAATTAAAAACATTGATTTGGATATGAAATTAGTATACCCATGTATAATGCACATCCTTATTTTTCCCTCACAAATTTGGGCAAAAAAGTGCACATTATACTTGGGAAAATATGGTACATTCAAATTCTGTTATTGTATTACCCCCATCCCTGTTATCACTTTTTCTCATAAGTATAGCTCCGAGTTCAGTTGCCTGTTAGTGATATCATTTCAGATTATTCACACTTCCCCTCTTCTGTCTGAATTATTAAATGAGTTTGTGGAATACACACACACACACACACTTTCAGCCCAAGTTTCTCTCTATGGAGCTCAGATGCCAAGTCTAATCTGTTGAGTCACCATCTTTAGTTTAGTGATTTCACCTTTAATTTGGGGGTAATTTCTGTACTAATTAAGGTACAAATAGCTTGGGATTAATAGGAAATGGGGTTTAACCCATTTCCTCTTTGCCCTGAGAATACTTGCTGGCGGTGCTTGTGGCTGCAGCATTTGCCCTGAGATAACTCAAGGGCTGCAGTCACCCCAGAGTTCCTGGCTTTGACATTTACCACGCCATTGCTTCTTGTTCTCTTGGCTAAGATCAAGTGTCAACTTTACCACACAAAAATGTACTATTAAATACTGATCATCATATGCACTTCTGTTATGTTAGGATTAGAGACAAGTTAGAAATAACTCCAAGGACAGTTTTTATATTTTATTTTCACCTTGAAAATGGTGTTTATGTAAAATTAAATGAACGTGGCAGCGAGCTCCACCTTTCCTTCTAAACAGAAAAGAGTTAGGCCACTTGCCCTGATGACAACATGGCTTCAAGAAAAAAATTCGTCTTGAGACAGAGTCTTTGTTCTTCAGGCAACATTGTGGGGCAGGAGCCCCAGTGAATCAGAACTTGAAGTTGAATAATCACAGTAGTTTAACCTCTTCATTGGACAGAGGGGGAAATGGAGGGTGAGGAGATGTCCTTGACCCTCCCACAGTTAGTTACACGGCTTGTGGGCGTCGGCTGAGAGGAGAACTCAGGGGTAAACGAGGCACGGAGAAGTGTGCTGCCCGCCAGCCCTGCAACGGGAGGCGCTTTATGTAAGAGCCACGCAGGTCTGCTGCAAAGGCTGCCCACTTCACCCACGGCCACCAGCTCCGGCTGTGGGCAGCTCCGCGCACTAAAACCGTGAGGACATTTCGGATAAGCAAGTGACACTGGAGGTTTCTATCTCTAGTCGTGTTAACAATAGACTGGAATTGACCGTGAAATAGCCCACAGTGTAGACCCCTTGGAGGAAGTGCCTCTGGAGCGTTTTGCTGTCCTGGGAGCCGTCTTGCCGTTTTCGGTCGCCGTGAAGCCAAGGCACAGGAAAACCGGGCAGGATGTCTCAATTTGAGTCAAATGACCTGTGTAATAGCAGTAGTTACAATTGATTCCAGAGGACACACATTCTTTGCTTCTTTCATTTCTACGTTATGAGGCAAATAGAAAAATGAATATTTTGGAGCAGTCAGTGAAAAAAAATCACCAATTGTTTCTCTGAGACCAGTATAGATGAACAAGCCCTTATCTCGGGGCAGATTACAGTGCTTTTGGCACGTAATACAACCGCCATCAGACCTCATGATGCTAAGAGTGTCATGAAAGGATGTGCTTTGGGCGTTCTTAGCATTAATCACAGGTGATTACGAGGGCCTTGCCGTGTTGTAGCTCGCATGCATATAGACTCCCAGACCTTCCCCGGCAAAATGATGGAAGGCGTGGGTCGTAAAATAAAGATAGTCAACCGGAGCTTTAGGACAGCTGTTCCTGGTTGTTAGAGAAGCTCAGCTTAAAGGAGAGAGAGAGAGAGATGGTTTGATTTGGTTTCGATTTAAATGATGTCTTTCATGTTTTAGCTGAGGTTGTATTTGAAAGAAGAGGAGATATTGTGATTCCAAATATGATTAGGTAAGTGGCTGATCAAGTTCCAAGTTCAGAATTTTAGATAGCAAAGACTGTGGCCACAGACGGTTTCCTGTGTCCCCATGGCAGTGAGCAGGACCGCGGACCTGCAGGCGTCACGTTCTGCTGCCTCAGCCGGCGCTGGGCCTGGGGGCGGCGGGCGGAAGCACTCGGAAACACAGCATGGCGTGAGGCAGAGTTGGCGTCACCAGCCCCCATGCTGCCGGGGGAGGGCCTGGGAGTTCAGGGGACACACTGAACACTCCTCAGAGGTCCCAGCTTGTTCTATCAGAGAACTGGATCCGGAATCCATTCTTAAAGTCAGTTGTGGGTCATTTAATTACAAGGAGGGAGGAATTTTGTCTCATAGCCCCTCTCTCTGTTCAGGTTACAACTGCTCTTCCCCCTCGGGGGCTTGATGATGCCCCCGTGTTATACCTGTTCTTAAGCTCTGAGTTTTTAAAAGGGATGGCCCCATATGGTTTTCATTAAATTATATGAAAACATCTAAAAACATTATTTGTGTTTATAGAAGTATGAAAATCCAGAGGAGCCATTTATAGACTTTTCCAAATATATATTTCCCCTTAGACCTGAGACATGGGTATTTGCTAAGGTGTATGAGGGGAAACTTCCGAAGACTTCAGTTTGCCTCACAACTTTATAGCTCAGAGTTTTCAAAGCATCCCCAGGCGGCTCTCCTACCATTCTATTTCACTGCCAGTGGGTACAGGGCTGTCCCTCAAAGCTTGCCGGTTACCACATGTGACATTAACTTCCCACCCAAATATATTGCTGGTGGTTTCTCTGTTCATAGGCATTTTTTCACCCAAGCAAGAACCAGGAGTGCGCTCTTCGTATTTCTGTATATTATTTTCAAACTCTCCTGGCCAGGCTTGGAAGGTACTACTGGTCATTGAGCCAGTAAGGTGTGGCTTTTCATTAAGCTCATTCTTTTCTGTTAAGTGAAATCCTGAGCCTCAGGCCAGATCAATAGTACCTGGTTAAAATCTTCAAGTGACAATTTGCAATTCTCAATTTCACACCAAGGATGACCACCTTTGGTCTACATATTTGTTGAACAACCTCTTTTTAATGGCTCTGGAAGATTCAGGGTCTCTAATTTTAAGTAAGTCTGTGGTTATCTACACTGTAGCATGCTTCCCGTGACGCCAGGCCGGAGGGCAGTGGCTTCGTGGAGGATGTGAAGGCACCTATAAATTAGGATAGAGGTGCCAGATTTGGCAAATAAAAACACAACAGACATTTAAACATGGATTTCAGATAAAAACTCATATATTTTTAGTATGAGTATATGCCATGCAATATTTGGCACACATTATCCCAAGGTATTATTTGTTATGTATCTGAAGTTCAGATTTAACTGAGCATCCTGTGTCTCGTTTGGCAACCCTATGTTAGGACAAAAGACCGAGGCCATTTTATGTGGCCACCGGAGTCAGAGTAGGATCCAGCACTAAGGCTTCTGTACCAGGAGCTCAGGTCAGGAGAATAATCAGGTCAGGTTACCTTGAACTATAGAGGGAGAATCTAAGCCATTGCTTCTAGATTAGGGGCTAAGAGATCAGGCTCTGCAACAAATAGATAGTGAGGTTAGGATGCCAGATCTAAGTCAGGTGACCAAACTTGACAGTTTTCAGTATAAGGATGTTCTTTATTACCCATGTGTGTCTTTCTCCCTTTATTCTCCCTAAACTGCCCATAAAGATGGATGTGGTTTGCTATCTAGTGATGCTATAGGAAGTTGAGTGTTAATGAGGAAAAGATGGCTATCTGTCCTATCCCAAGACCCTCTGGGCGTTTAATGCTAACCAGCTTCTCTCCTGGTTAGTATTAAGACAGTGTCACAGGCTCTCTTATGCAGCCAGTAGTTAAAGCACACAACAGGTGGGTTAAACCCATTTAGGAAATAGGCGTGGTCCCACAAATCTGCCACCATGGGCTCCTGACTCCTTGCTTCATATAGCCATGCTGTTGGGGAGGGTGGACACTGCTATAAAGGGTGGGACACTGGGCTGGAAATCAGGAGACCAGGGCACACGGACACTTGGGTTTCCAGTCTATTTCTCTTCGCTTGCCCTCCAGTTAGAGATAATTATCCATGTCCTTTCTATACACAGGAGTGAATGTAATAACCAGGCAGGCTAATGAATGTGTGAGTCTCCTGAAATGGACAGAACACCAGACAGACACAAGAGAACATGTTTTCCTTTGCTCATTTCTGCCCTCTATTTACTGTTGGGATGTCCACATGTCTTATTTTACCTAGGACAGTCTAGATTGCACTTGTTGTCCCAGCATAATTATCAACAGCACCCTTTTTCACTCTCATACATGGAAAACGCATTATAATGTCATGAGTTATGGCGACCATGTTTGTGAATACCAACCTAGGATGTACAGGCTCCAGCAGAAGTAATAGACTTGAGTTATGATTTTATTATAAAATCATAACCATGCATGCTTATGATTTTATAATAAAAGATTTGGTTAGATTACCAGCTCATAAAAATGGGGTCATTATTTGTGTCACCATAAGCAGTCCCGGGATTTGGAGAGTAGAATAGATGTTCATCAGTGGGGCTGCTTACTGTTGTCTAATTGATGGACAGATCCCCAGGCAGTGATATCTTATATCACAATGCCAAGGGCTCTCTGCTGGGTCTCTATGAAGGCATGAGAGTCTCTTGGTAATAAGTGAGCAACACCTCTTCTAATAAGAACACTGCATAGTTTGAGACCTAAATAAGAAGATAAGAAATTGGTGCTGCTTCTTAATGTATAGAAGTTTCTGAACACACTGTCCAGAAACTTCTCTGTGCCTCACACCTTCTGAAGAAGGATGTCTGCCTCTTGCTTCCAATCAATGTTAATATTAAATATTGAGTCTGAATAGTTGTTTATTCTCTTACAGAAACTACAGACTTTCATTCTGGGATCTTTACCAATATCAAGTATACTGTACAAATGTAATGGCAGATGCTGTCACTGGGGCTTTCTGAGTATACTGTCTTCATTCTCCCTGTAAGGTCAGTGACTGTCATTTAAAAATATTTGTTGAAGAAAAAAAATTATCAGACTTTCTTCTTGAAGGGTGATCTGATTTTCTGCTATAGAGAAGTGTGGACGTCATGATTCTGACTGTGTCAGTAGTAGAACATGCTCCTGAGATTCGGAAGCAGAGGGGGAGGGCACCACTATTTATCCCGCTATGCCTAATAATTAGGCTGACCAGCTGTCCCATTTCAAACGGTACTTATGGTCAGCCTTCTGACACCTTGAATTTAGCATTGCTTTCTGTCTCGTTTACAATGGCACAGCTGGTCAGCCAACTGATAATATGAGGCAGGACAAACAATGAGCTTCAGCTTAGTGCTTCTAGTCTTGCTGGTCTCCTATAATTCTACATTAGGGTGGAGGAATAGAAGCAAAGAGAAGCAAGTTCTCTGGGGGCATGGCTGTTGAGAGGGTATTATGAATAATTACCATGGACCTTAACCAATAACACTAAGAACGATAATACATCATAGTGTTTCAGAGGAATATTAGTCTAGGATAAAGCAAGGACCATGGGCCATCAGTGAGAGGTAGATGCTAGAGCACTTCATGGAATTTTCTAACTTTAGGAGGTACTGGATGGCATTATAGAACTTGAGAATGGAAAACGCATCATCTTGTTCAGTTGAGCTGGACACTTGTCCTGAAGAATCTCTATGCTAGGGAATTCTAACAGCTTAATTTTAATTGAGCTGGAGTTAGCATCCTCAACTACTAAAGTAACTAGTACTCTGTAATAAAGACTGTGAGTGCCTGTGGGACAGAGAACAAGATTTGGCTGGAGTGACAGGTAGAGTCATGATTCCAGGGAACAAGTAAGGAGAATGTGGGCATTTGCTCCATACTCCTACACAACCTGAACTGCCATGTTGTTGTGGCGGGGACACTGGAACATAAAACAAGTACCATGAGGCCCTCAAGCCAAACTCTTCCAACTGAATAAATGACCTAATTCTACGCTATCAGCCAGGAGATGTCTTTCTCTGTTATATCCCTTCTGATCATTACCTTGGCCATCAGACAGTTCTGCTACATTACTCGACTGTACTGCTGAGAGAGAATTGACAACATTAAAGCGACTCCATTGCTTTTATGAACTGGCTGTAGGAGACCAGAGTCCATTACAGAGATGCGTTGTGTGCCTAACCAAATGCTTTTGGAAGCAGATAATTAGACATTGCAGGCTGACGTTGTTTAAAGAAGACATACAGTGAGGTTTCAGACTTTTGGTGCTATGAAATATCTTGATGCATGAGGATTATGCTTACTTTCAAAAGTGCCCCCAAGATGATTTTAGCTGGGGGTTTGGCAGGGGTCAGGAGTGCCTTTCTGGAGCACATACTACAATACAGGCAATGGCAATATTTTAAAGCCAAGCAATCTTGAGAGGCAACTGTGAGCAGTTCTGAGTAATTCTAGCCACACACACCCTCTGCCCCAGGAAAAAAAAATCACACCTTCATCATGTTCAAGAAAGCAGGGTGTTGCTTTTGAAACTTTAACCTTCTTGTTCTTAAAATGTCAGTGCCAACGTACATGGTTTGTATGTGCTGATACAAAGCATATTTGAAATCTGAAAGCATTTAAGAGTTAAATAATGCAAGACCAGAATCTGGAATTAATTACTGAAAATGCTGGTGTAAAGGGAAGACATTTACTACACCTTTTAGAGCCCCAAAGAGAATCCTAAATAGAAAAGATTCTTCTCAGATGAAATGTATAGATGCTAAAGGGGAAAACAAAGGAGACCTTTTCCCGGCCTTCCCAGGCAGTCAGAAGTAAAGATAGGAGGATTATCGATTTAGGTGGCACCACATCTAAGTGAGATCATGGGTAGTACCCTTGAGACCCCATCAATACTTTCAGAAGGTTCTAATTTTGGGATGGTCTTATGAGGAAATGACTATCGGGTGTATATGTATTAGGAAAGCTGTGTCCAGCAGGCAGTTTTCAGGAGCTGATTTCTAGACCTTGTGCGGCCAACAATCAGCTAGCACCTTGATATTCGAAGTGGACCGTAGACCAGCAGCATCTGCAACACCTGGCAGTTGGCAGAAGTGCCGACTCTCAGGCCTCACCCCAGAACTCCTGAGTCAGAGACTACATTTAACAAGGTCCTCAGGCAGTTGGTGTGCATGTTCAAGTTTACAACCTGTTGAGTTTCCCCACAAATACTTCAAGGACAGAAGTCATGTCATTTAGTCATTCTTGTATCCGGTTATGTATCTACTGAGTAGCGAATATCTACTTTGTGCCAGGCATGAGGCTAAGGTCTGGGGAGACAGTGCTCAGTAAAGAAAGGCAAGATTCCTTCCATCTTCGTATTTTATTTTCATATTTATTGAACAAATAAACATTATGCTGCTTACAGACTATCTCCATTTGGTGTGCCTCATGTATATTGGCTCATTTGATCCTTTAACAACTTTGTGAGGCAGACACCATCACTGTTTTATATTTTAGAGGTGAGGGAATGGCGACACTGAGAGGTTAAGTGATGATTCCAAGGCTGCACAGCTTGTAAGTAGCAGAGCCAGAATTTGAATCCAGAGAATCTGGCTTCAGAGTCCAACCTCTTAATGATGATGTTATGCTACCAATATATAAGTGAACTATGTACAACCTAAGATTTTGCTTTTAAGAAAATAAACAAAATGCTCTGATAGTTAAAAATGGGGACTAACCTTAGCTAGAGTGGTCTGGAATGGTGTTTGTGAGGCAATGATATTTATATTGAGATTTGTATGAGGGGAAGAACCCCGTCATGGGAATGGGGAGCAAATTCCAAGCGGAAAGAATAGCAAGTGCAAAGGATTGAAGTGGCAAGAACGGGGCCCGTTCTGAGAACCACCAGAGACTACCGTATCTGGAACACGCAGGTGATGGGGAAGGAGACGAGAGGTGAGGCTGGGGAGATCAGAAGAGTCGTCCCCCTGCAGAGGTAAGCAGAGAGGATGACACAGAGCCTTGGGAGACAGGGACAGAGTTGGGAGATTATTCCAGCTGTCCTTGGAAGCCAGGAGGGTTGAAGCAGGCGAGTGCCGTGAGCTGACGGCTGACCTGAGTGCTGAGAAGAGTGTGCACTGGAGGGAACGAGAGTGCAATCGGCAGAAGCCCTCCGGGTCAGAGCAGTCCAGCTGAAAGATAGCAGTGGCAATGGGCACAGGGAGGAGAACACAGATTGGCAGGGTAGAGGAAGGTGCCACTCCAAACGTGCCTCTTTGTCATAGAGATTATTTTGAACTGATTGTCTTTGAGAAACAGCAGATGCGGGAGAAGCTCTGAAAACAGAGTGGAAGTTACCCTTCTGTAAGGGAACTGGACATTTGTAAAGACGGTCTTCAGTTATAAAGGGGTCTCCCTCTCGATAGCAGGAAGAGAAGGATGACCCCAAATCACAAGAAACCCTTGTCAAGGGAGAAGGCCCCCACTTCAATCTGCACATGAGCCATACCTCTGCTTACTGGGTTTCCTGGTACCTCCCTGGGTAAGCAGGCTCCCCTCTGTCCCCTCTTTCTTTCGTCTCTAGCTGAAGATGGTATTTAAAAAGGTGGCTTGGACCCTCTGTGAAATCACTCTTTTTTTTTTTCTGGGTATTTCCCATGTATAAATGAGGTACACATGTTAATAAACTTCTGTGGTTAGTCTGTTGTTAACCTTTTATTACAGGGGGTCTCAGCCAAGAATTCAGGAGGGAGGAAGGAAAATTATTTTTTCTCCCCTACACATTTAAGATCTGATTTGCAGTCAAGACCAGCAGGGATAATTCCTTGGATGTGTGTGTGTGTGCACAAGGGCTGTCCGGAAAGTGCCCAGCCATGTAATATGAAAAATAGAGGCATTGATGGCTGGGTTTTTCCAGACAGCCCTTGAACTGTTAAAAGAGAAACTGACCTACATTAAACATGTTGATTTTTTTTTCTTGAGCAAAAACTAGGCTAACCAGACACACCTTTTTTTTAGACTTACCATTTCAAATAGTACAAAAAACAACAGTGCTGTCCCATTTCAAATGGCACATGGTCAGCCTGCTGACACCAAGAAGTTAGCCCAGCGCGACTAGGCGGACCACACGTACCCTTTAAAATCAGACAGCACTGTTGTTTTTTGTTTGTTTGTTTTGTTTTTTGTTGTTGTTCTGTCTGGTGAGTTTAGCAAATATCTGTTTGAACCTGGCAGCACCAAGCTAAAAGTGATTCAGAGGCTCCAACTGACAGGAGCTTGGGGAGAGACTTTATAGAGAAAAGGTGAAAGTAAAGTAAGGAAGCGATTGATTGGCTGTAGTGTAAATACTAGCTGCCTGATTTGTCCTTAGGTTTTGATTTTGTAACCTTGAGGCATTTATGGGCTTAGATTTTGGGTTGCTTACATAGGACACCCTAGCATTGTAGACACATCGGTCTAATGACCTCCTCGTTAAATTGATGGAATGGTATGTGTGGATCTGTGTGTTAGTATGTGTGCATAGTGTGTATTCCTAAGGGGTAATGTTAGTTAAAAGAGGAATTGGATTATGCCATCGTTTCTGACTTAAGCTCATGGTTCTGCTATTTACTATGATAGAAAAAACCGGGAATGAATAGGTTTGGGTGGTTGGGATGCACTCTTCTTAGGATACATTTAATTTGAGATGCTTGTTAGACTTCCAAGTGAAGATGTCACAGAGGTATTTATGCCTTTCCAGCCTTTAATTCTGAATCTGGAACAGATCCGTATTTAATCAATATTTGTTGAATGAATTGCAGGGAAGAAAACCTTCTGGTATGAAAAGATATATAGGTCCATAGGTGTTTACTATTGCCTCAAAGCTGCTCTAGCAGACATCAAAGCTTCGCTCTTATAGTTGGAAATGACATAAAAAATGTAAACAACAACCATGACAACAAATAATCAAACCACAAATTATGGAGAAGCAACACATTAATTTAATTTTCACTAAGGTATACATGACAAACACTAGAACCTTCTGGAAAGCAGATTTTTGTAGATAGACTTTTGGTATTGAAAGGGAAGATGTTCTAAGATGTGCCTTGCAACCTTGTTTTATTTAATAGAGTATGTGCAATGGCTAGCACAAGGGCTCAAAAATGTTATTTTGAGCAAGATATCTAAGGCTAATGCTATTCCATTAAAGTAAATTTTGTGACTACAAATTCTTTAGAGAATTTAAACATTGTCTGCAAGTCATTCACTTCCTACAGCCACATCATATACACGCCACATTTTGGTGTTTTCTTAGCTTTATCTATTCAAAGACTTCATATATATCAGAGTCCCAGAATTACTCATACTATACTGAGATATGCAGAAAAAGTAGTTTCCATTTTTGCAAGCTGATTCAAAACTTAGTCCAGTAGGGTTAAGTATCTCTTTGAGTTATTATTCAGATTTCTCTCTATATTTCTGTCCTCGTTAAGATGGTGTCAGAGAAAAGGAGAAAAGTCTTCATAGCTTTGGGAAGAAGGGATCTCCCTGTGATTCTCCTTGGGTGAATGCTGACTGGTGTCTACTGAGATGTGGTTTAGCTGGCTGCTTTCTCTGGGCATTCTGTAGCTGACGAATTTGTGATGTGTTTCATGGCTCAGTCATGCTCCAGGGTCCTCTCCCTAGGCCTCGACTGGCCTTCTCTTGATGCTGCCTGCTTCTGTAGATCACTCTGCACCTCTGTCAAATGCTTCAAAGAGTTATTGGACCAGTCTGTGGGCTCAACTAGGCTCCTACAGGGTTCTATGACTGTTCAGAGTCTGTTACATATGCATATATGCCTGCCTGCCTGCCTCCCTAGCTCTGTGTCCTTTTGTCTTCAGACCTCCAAGGGGAAAGAGAAAGTTTTTCCTTGTTGTCTTCTTTCTCTCAAACTTAACCTGTTTTTTTCTTTCAATGAAGCTAAAATGGAGAAGAGGTATGATGCATAAGTAAATACACATTGAAAGTTATTCTGAAAACATAGTGGGTATACATGTCTGGAGTCTGGGAGTGCAGATGAGAGGCCCAAGACAGTGTAAAATGAGGCCATGGAATGTCTCGCGATATTCTTAGTGAGAAAGTACCTATCTATCCAGAAGCAATAAAATTGGTCCCTGGAGGAAGAGTATCACATTACTTTGTTCTTTTGTTGCCATAGTATCTTCGTCAGCAAACGAAAGTCTTCCTTCTTCATTAACATAGAACAGAGTGTCCAAAGAAATAACATTGAGTCAGCTGAGGGGAGGACTTCTTGAGTCTACTGTGTGTTCTGCACTCTGGTTAGTGCTGTGGAGGAGAAAAACAATAAAAGGCACATTTGCTATCCACAAATAGGCAACAAACTTCCTGGGGAGATATGATCCATACTTATAACTAATGAGACCAGGTGGGGCAGGAGTGTTGGGGTCACGGTGTGGCATAGATCTTGAATGCTAGAAGAAATGAGGTGTGGACACCACTCTGGGTGTGGGGATCTCTAGATGTGATGGGTCATACACTAGGTGTTGAGGATGGCTGTGTTGCAGACAGACAGAGAGGTGAGGAAGGGAGGGGTGGGGAAGGAAGGGAGATAGGGGGAGCAGCTAGAAGCAAGACTTTGAAGTACGACTGAATAAAACTCCATATCCAACATGGTAACCACTGGTCATCTGTGGTTACTGAGCATTTAAAATGTGGCTAGTTCAAATAGAGATACACTATAACTCTAAAATACATACCAGATTTTGAAGTCTTACTATGAAAAAAATGAAAATATCTCATTAATAATTGTAAAAAGATTGCTTACATGTTGAAATGATATTGTGGATATACTAAATTATATCATTAAAGTTAAATTTTCTTTTTTTAAATATAGCTCCTAAAAATACTAAAAATTACATTTGTGGCTTGTGTTAAATTCCTATTGCACAACAGTGGGAGAGAGAAAGATATCAGAGAAGAGATTGCCTAACTGAAGACATGGCCCTGTGTGGCCCAGAAGGTCCCTGCTTCTCAAGAAGAACCTTGTTTTATATTTTAAAAAAATCTTCAGGAGAATAATATCTGGATTCATTTAGTATGAAAAGTAAGCAAAAATTCAGTAAAATTTCTAAATGAACTCATATTATATGGCTTTCATACAAACTCTAGCAGTTTCATACATTAAAAACAATACAAGACAGAGATGGCTAAGACAGCCTTAGTGTAGAAGACTCTATGCCCCTTGTACTAACTCGGAGGTCCTTTTGGGGGCTGCAACTGGAACTTTGGTGTGGCAATGATGGTGTTAGAAAGAGAAAGCTGGCTTACATTGGGTAGAGTCCAGGCTGTCAAGCATATGAGTTGAAACTTTGTATCCTAGGCAGTAAGGAATCTTAAATACTCCACATACTTCTCCCACTTCCTTCGCTTGTCTAACCAGTATAGCTTTCTGAGGAGCTCTCGTATTGCTGTGATTTTCACAATTCCTACAGCTCAGATGTTGCCATAAGTGCCCTTGATCTCCGAAGGAAGAAATGGAAGGGAATTCTAAAAGACAGGGTCAAACCTTTCTGGGTGTCCTCAAACCTCTTTTAAATCACTGTGCAGGATCTGGTCAGGTCTGCCAGTTGAGGACCTTTTGCAAGCGTGGGTGACAGCTATGAAATAGTTATTAACTTGCAGCCAGAAACCCTGTGCCCTCATGTCTTCTAAATCTCTAAGTATCTGGAAATCCTTTTCCCAACTTGTGTTAAATGCTGTCTTCCATTTTTAATGCCCAGCTACTTCCTGAAAGATTCAAAGCATCCAACTTACCTGTCAGATAAAAGATAACCATGACCCCTTTCTAAAACCTGCGGCTCTTGGGGCTGTTATCTGGGTGGCAGGTCTGCATGGGGCAGCCCTCATGGTAAAAAGACATGCCACTTCAGGGAGTCACCTGAGGTTGGTGATAATTCTAGTCAATAAGCCTCACACGAGCGGGGTGAAAAGGTGACATTGTAAACTTGGGTGACTTTGCTACTGATCGGGACACGGAGATTTATTTTCTGGGTTCCTCAAGCCTTTCTTAGAAGATTTTATCCTGTAAATGTCCCTGACAGATGTATCCTGGGCTCCTGTCATTCATTACTCACTATTTACTTACTAAGCAGGTAGAAGGCAAAAACCAGGGGAGGTAAACACCAGCTGAGAGGCCATTTGTGAATTGGTGCCACGGAGTAGACGTAAATGAGTTCTGTCTGGAAAGTATCCAGCCATGTAATATGAAAAATAGAGGCATTTATGGCTGAATTTTTCCAGACAGCCCTTCTATTCTGCAAGCCCTTAGCTATTGCTTCTGCATTGTCCTAGATTTTTCCTTCACAGTGGTATTTGCCATTAGCATTAGCATTATTTTCTGCAGGGCTCATCAGAGAGTTAGGCCTTGCCTATATAGCATGCAGAGGATATCACAATTCCTCTCACAGGAGGGGTAGTAAGGATGGAGGGTTTCATTACACCCACTAAAACAGACCAGGCAGAATTCCACGATACCAGGATTCCAGACAGCATTTCCAAGAACACTTCAGAACGGACAGACATGCCCTTTGCACTCCCCTCTCCAACCGATCTCCACACCCACGGCCAAGGGAAAGATTCCTGTTTGACTTCGGTTCAATCCCAGTGGAAGAGGTTTTGTAAGAAGAGAGTAAAAACGTATAGGAAATAAGGGAAGGCATGTTAGAAAAATCATAGCACTTTAATCCTTTTAAAGCTACCTGGTCCAAAGTATTTTTAGCCTTTTCTTTTCTTCCCATAGAATTCAATGTTCAAAGAAAATTGTTATACTTAACATTTCTTCAGCTCATTTAGTAGATAGTGTCATTGCCTTCATTTTCCAGGCAAGGAACCAAGACACACATCTGAAAGAGCATGGGTGAGGTCACACAACCAGAAAGAGGTGGAGCTGGCATGGAAGCCCTGGCAGCTGGTGTCAGAGCTACAGAGACACAAACTCGACAAGGCAGGGCTGTCCTCCAGACAGGGGCTCTTTACCTCCATGCCCTACTGGGGAGATAAAAATGAACAGAAAATCAGGGAGCTGCTCTGGTTGAAGCTGGGCTAAAGTGCAGCCCAGATCAGACCCATTCACCTCTGACCCTCTCACCCATGCCCAATGTAGTTGAGTTCCCTCATGTTCTTGGTTGATGAAGCTGAGAAGCTACCTTTGAAGGGCGCTGGGCCTTGCCCAGGATTACATAGCCCATCAATATCAGAGCATGCCCATCTTGATTGCCAGGACACTGCCAACCAGAAGCCCCCCAAATAGCATCATCAAGACACTGTACTACACTTAAAATCCTATTGTATACATTTCTCAGCGCTAAGACGCAGTTGCATAGGCTCAACCCAAAGAATAACTAGAATGTTCTACAGAAACACAAAATTGTGATACAACTAGGATACGGCACCAACCCTTCCAAGCCCCTACCCACAGCTGATATAGCAATTGTTTAGGCCAAAGCCTGGTCTCCCAAAATGATACCCACAAAATGCCTGCTGTACTGCCATTCTCAAATCTGATTTTTTTTTTTTTTTTTTTTGCTTTGGTGTGTGAAGAGACATTTTAGAAGAGCTACTTCATACTCTTAGAAAGAAATTTACTTTTGCCTATCTTCCTCCTCTTACTGGGATTCCTCCCTCTCAAAGTAAGGGACATGATAGTTTTTAACTCATACTCTCATAAGGAACTTAAATCTGCCATGAGGTTAAAAAAGTGTGGGCCGCCATATTGAAACGCAGCCATGTTGAAATTCAGCCTTAATCAACTGCCCACTGTGCAGGGCCAAAGGGTTCAGGCCCGAGCACATCTTCCCTGGTCTGCATAGGGAGACCAAAGGGCCCATTAGGGTACAGAGAGTGAGAAAACAACTGGGAGGTTACCAGGGAAGACGGTTATTCTCTTTTGAAGCGCCTTTTCTGTTCATGAACATGGATGCTGTCTTGCCTGAGGCTAGATCTGAGGATACATAAGTAAAGACTAAATGTTTATATCTTTGAAAAAAGGAGTTATTTTTTTGGAACTTTTTTCTTGCAATCAGGGCCAATTTCATGGGCAGGTGACCTGTGCACCAACTCAGGGGCTCCTCACCTGATGTAGTGCTCTGCTGTCACCATCTTGAAATTCTTAATAATTTTTAAATGTGAGGCCTGGCATTTTCCTTTTGTACCAGGCCCTGCAAATCATGTGGCCAATCCAGCCTGCAAGCCAGTTTAGGACATGTGTGTTTGTGGTAAGGGTATTGGAAAAGTTATGTTTGTAAAGGAGCTATGAACCATTCTGGTTTGCAACCTTTTTTTAAAAAATTTATTTTTATTGTTAGACTTATTGGGGTGACATCTGTTAGCAAGGATTACATAGGTTTCAGGAGCCATTTTTTAATTAAAGTAACATTGGTTAATAATATTATATGAATTGCAGGTTTATGACATATTCAATATCTATATACTCTGTTGCGTGCTCAGTGCTAAAAGTCTGGTCTCCTTCTATTACCATGTATTTGACCCCTTTTATCCAATTCACCTTCCCCACTTGCCCCCTTTCCTTTCTGGTAACTACCATTCTATTATTTGTATCTTTGAGTTTGCTTTTGCTTTCTTTTTCAGTTTGTTTGTTATGTTTTTGTTTTACATTCCACATATGAGTGAAATCATATGGTTTTTGTCATTTTTCCTCTAATTTCACTTAGCATAATACCCTGAAGATCCATCTGTATTATCACAAATGGCAACGTTTTATAAATACCTGTTCTGGTATAAAAATATATGTTTAATTCAGAGTAAAAAACTATGTATTCTATAAATTACAAGCATGTGGTTGCACTGAATTTGGTATCTCATCTTTATAAGGTAAGAGACGAATGATTTCTCAGTGCCTTGTGCTATTTCTGGCTTATAGATCCTGAGACTCAAGTGTATGACCTTTTCCAACCAGTACTTGCCTTGCTGACAGCCAGGTTAGCGTAAGTCAGGGCCCAGATGCTTATCTGTTGTTTTTCCCCTTGGGTATAGATGAGACCTCATAATGAAGTAAGAGTTTCATCCTTTTAGTTGATAATACTTAAAATAAATCATCAAATTACTTCTAGAAATTTCAGGTCATTACAGTCAAAAGATGTAGTGTTATTTTTCAAGGTAAATGTTGAAAAATGCTAATAACATAATAACAAATTCATTTATTCATATAATCTTTACTAAAGTCATAATAAATTATATATTGAGTATTTGAAAGAAGACATTAGAAAATTAATGTTTTATAATATAATTATAATTATTAGCAAGATTATTAACATCAGGTTTAAGATACTATAATAAAGAATAATAACAATGAAGAGAAGAACATAAGTAGCTAAGTTTAAAAACAAGATAATCTAATTCTTAATCTCATTTGTCAAGAAATGTCAAAAACCAGACGTCTACTTTATTCTGTGATTCCAAGTGAGGCAGGGGCCAATTAGTCTCTCTCATCTGGTTCTGTAGTGATTGCTGTCTGTAAATATGTATGTATGGAGCACATAGCATGGCTGGGTAGTTTTGACCTGTCATTTGCTCTCAGCCTGCTCAGAGAAGTAGATCAGAATACTGAGTGTCATTTTGAAAGACTGTGCAATGTGTTTGGGGTCCTTATGGTTTCTTCAGTACAGACATCAAAAACTCAGGTATCCACAGCGGCCAAGCAGGCTATCAAAATGTATTGTATGTATGCCTGGGCGGGGGATTGGGGTGACCTGGAGAGCCATATTCAGTCCCAGATGGGCAGCCCCACTCGGCAACTGATGGTAATTGACTGAAGGAAATACGATTATCAGAAGTTCTTATTTTTCTATGTTTTCCTTTTTTAATTAAATTTATTGGGGTGACATTGGTTAGCAAAATTACATAAGTTTCAACTGTACATTTCTATAATACATCATCTATACATCACATCGTGTGCCCACCACCCAAAGTGAGTTCTCCCTCCATCACCATATATTTGACTCCCCACTCCAAGCCCCTACCCTCTGGTAACTACCAAATGCTGTCTGTGTCCATGAGCCTTTTATTTCTTTATTTGTTTGTCTTGTTCCTTCATTGTTTTCAGTTTTATTTCTCACATATGAGTGAAGTCATATGGTTTTTGACCCTTTCAGTCTGACTTATTTTACTTAACATGATCATCTCACAAAGTTCTGACTTTTCGAAAGGAGAAGGCCATCTTTACTGGGGGATTTGGAATGTTGGTTAGTGAATTAAACTTAAAATTTTTTGCTGTCCAAAAGGCAAACAAGCATCTATGGCTGAATGTTGCCATGGATTGCCCGTCCTCAGCCAGTACCCTGTGTTCTTATATGGACTGGGGTATGCGTAAGAGTAGAGGGGAGGGAAGACATCTCAGGGACGTTATTTTCAGACTCAGTTTATTTCTGTAAGTGAAAGTAAACAAGTCCCTTCTTCATTAGGTTGTGGGGCAACCCTTTTTCCCATTCTAATTCATTGGACATTGGTCTCACCTGGTTCCTTCTTCATGGACTCCATTTGCCTAACTACAAAAAAAAGGAGTAAAACTTCCTAATCTTTACTTTACATTGGAGATTAGAAAATGAAGGACTAGGTACAGACATTTCTGACTAAGAAGTATGCAATGAACAGGACACATGGAAAAGAGGGGAAACATAACTAGTTGGCTATTTGACTTAGTTGACATGAAAGATGTGCATACCATTCTGACATATGAATGACCTCAGTGACCACCCATTTCTCACTTTCAACCCTAAAATGTTGTGAAATCGCATGACTGACTTCTTAAGATTTATGAACTCTTTTTCTTATTGGTGAGCTGGTTAGATTCAACTAACAGGTTTTTTTTTTATCAAGTTAGTAAATAAAACACCTTTTAAAGTCATTATTTATCTCTGTGTGGCATTATAATCACATCTGTGTAAAATTTATAGTTTTAGAAGTTAAACTTTATGATGTCAAAATAGACTATTAGAATAAACTGTGTCTCCTAACAAATTTTATAAATTACCCATCTTAATTTCTGAAATGAATTCTAAATTGATTTATCTTTATAGAAATGTGTGTGGTGTGCTGTGGGGTATTTGTAGTGTGGTGTATATGTGTGGGGGGTGGGTGGGGTGTGTCCCTTCCCAAAGAGCTGCTTTTGATGTTAACAGGCTCAATGCCATGGCCAAAGTTCACTGCAAGACACCCGCCTTCAGAGATGCTGTGTTCTTGAGATCTTCCCTAAATTTCTCTGTCAGTCCTTGCTTGCTGTTAGAGTTTCATGCCCTCGCTCCTCTTCTCTCTCCCCAGCTTAATTAACCACTTGTCTCCTAGCACTCTCTTCAGAGCCAGGTTTAAATTGCTAATGATTTGCTTCCTTCTCTCTAGTTTTACCCTCTCAAATTTCCAATCTGAACCATTATAGGCCTTCTTCCCATCATACTACTCGTTTTTTCCTTCTCCTGAACGCGCCCTACTTAAACCTCTCCCTCAAATCTTTTCTTTATTTCTTATGGTTTAGTTTACACTTCCGTCTTTCAACCCCACCTCATTACATGATTTCTCGAATTCTTAGATCTTTGTATTGTTTCCAACCCATTTTTCTTCCCCATTTAGTCCAAGGGACTTCTTTTTGTCTTTGCCCCATCATCGGTCCTGAGAAATGGACTTACATCCTCTCTCCTCCCATGCTTTGCCTCTCTCCTCTTTTTGCTTCAGGCCTTCTTACTTTCTCAGCTGTTTTCAAAAAGCATTTAAAACAGCTTGCAAAGATGTTTACTATATGATGAAATTAAAGAAATAAAAAGTGAGTCATGAAGAGAATCAGAATAGAAAATGTGACGTGAATGAGCGGTGAGGTTAGCCAACAACCTCGGTCACGAGTCAGCTCCACCAGAGACTCCTTGTGTTTTCGTCTTGCTTGTCTTGCTGAACTTCCTGCCCTGGAAGCACTTCAGAGAAGCCTTCCCAGAGCTCAAGGGTCAAGTTTGTTGGTGCCAAAGCTAAAGATCAGGGTGAGAACACCTGGCCTTTGAGAGTGTCAAAATACCAGCCATTTTCTTACAGACACACAGCCCTTACTGACAACTGCCTTCCAGAGGGAAAATTCTAGTCATAACGAAGTGTCACCTCGCATTTGTTTTTAGTCCTCACCACAAGAAAACCCAAGGGTGGATCATGTATCATCCCCAGTCACATTATGTCACCTTCACAGGACTACACCTGCCTTTCCCTTTCTTATTTGCAAAAGCCCTGGGAGAAGGTTCCTGAGACCACTTCTGTTATTTTCCCTCAGGTTCTGGGCCGGGTGCTATTTCTGACTCTTGAGTTTACTGAGGCCTGGGAATATTGCAATGTCTTGATTGCTGTTCTACTCTTGGTCTTGCTTTTCTTAAATTCAGGGTCTGGCAGAAGTCCTGCCCTTCTTAAAGTAGTTAAAATATTGCTATGTTACAGAATTACATGCTTATGATGTGTAATAAAAGATTGGCATAGATTACCAGCTCATCGAAAAGGGCGTTACTTCTGCCGGACCCTCGCTCTGTCCTTCGCCTTCTGAACTTCTGTGCCTGTTTCTGGCATCTGCCCCATGCGCTGGGAGCCCTTAGAGAATTCATTTACTTCTTCTTCTTCTTTTCTTTTTTTTTTTTTTGGCCTTTTTGGTCAGTAAATTTCCTTTGCCATCACTCTGACCTCTTTTTCTTTATGTACTTAAAAGTGTCTTATTTGTGTCAACCTCTTACGTAATTTATTTCGCATTCATTCTGCACCTTTGCTTGTCTCATTTTTTACACAATCTTGGTTTTCTTCTGTCATGGTTGCGAGCCTTCTCTACCTGCCGTTTTAGACCTTGCCCAAATGCCTTTGACTTATCCTCCCAACACTGACTTCCTCTCCCCTCCTGTCCCCTCTCTTCCTTGTTTATTACCGTGCATTTCCTATTGGCTGGTAAACACTTACTTTTCCATTTTTCTCTTCTCCCTTTCATCCTATTGCTTTATCCCACTCTCACTCTTGCCCCAATTTTTCAGCTTCTTCAGTCTGTTCTGACTTGGGATGATTTGCTGCTGCGTCTAGCACAGGCTCAGTTATGACACAGAAACCCAGCCCACCCATCTCTTCCTTCGCTCTCCTTGTAATAAATAGCCATGTTAATTCAAGCTCCTATCCATCGTATAAGAAATCACTCTCCAACCATATGGGATAACTTATGGCTGCAAATAAAAATTCCCCAAATGTTTTGCTCCTCACACGTTTTCACTTCCCCAGCACAGCTTGGGAAGTCCAAGATGTTAAAATCCCTAGGGAGTGCATGTTTTCATGAAAATCCACTTTCTATTTCTAGAATGTTTCTTCCACTCAGAGACTTGACTTTTCAATAACATTATAGAGCTTTTCTCTTATACCCTTACTCCCACTTCTGCCTGTGCTTTTTTTTTTTTTAAAGGAAGGCAGTTTGGGGTTGTAGACTTAGTTTGCTTTCCTCAAGTCACAGACAAGAGGAATTATCCTATATACATCTAGGTTTAAGCTTTCTTCCTCATTATTACTTATGAACAAAATCTCACATTAAAATAATAGGGCTCATTTTATTTAAGTTGATTTCATTTCTGGGTTTTTGTATATGTGTGTGTGTAAGGCTAATTTCTACACTATTTATAATGAGCATTCTTGGCATTGTCTCAAACCCAGTCACTCATGTGTAAAGCCAGGGCCTTATAAGAAATTAGGATGCTATATGGGGTCATAAAGGACCCAGTGCTCCTCCAGAGATATTACAGAATTGCTTTGGAATAAAAAATAGGTACTAAATATACTTTGGTGGGATGTGTTACAGAGATAATCTCTGTGATTGATTAAATGACTGGTTGATTGATTGATTGATTCATTTGTTCATTCATTACTCTTCGTTCCAAAGCCTTTCTGAGGATATGAACAAAGCTGACCATATAATCACCTGACACAGTTCCTGTCCACAAAGTTTGATAGAATTAATTTTTCCAAGGACATTGTCCATGCCTATTTATTAAGTCTCAACTTTATTACTGTTGAATGAATTGTGATTTTCTATGTAGTTGTTAGGGCATCCATTGCTTGTGGAAGGGTATCAGCAGGCATACAGTATTTCGGGACTCCACTCCCAGGTCACCCTGGAGTAAATGACAACTCTTGCTGTCTCTTGAGGGCAATGTTTTTCATCCTCTCTCTGCCTCCCAGTGACGTTTTGAGAGTGAGATGACATGGCCTAGGAAGTAATAGAAAGAAAGCACAGGGAACTAACTGATACCATTAGTTAAGTAGATTTGCATTTATGCTGTTAGATTTTAAAGGCTTGCCTAGAGCGTTTCCAAACACCAGTCCTTTAAAAGTGCTACTCTGAAGTTTTCTGAGCTTCTCAGCATATGATGCCTATGATAGCTTTTACCTGTCCTAATGCCTACTAGAAGCCAAGAACTTTTAAATTGTTTTGACGGACATCACTTCCTTTTTTATTTTTATGTCTCAATTATGTTCAAAATAATCACCTTTGAAATATGACACTGAATTACTTATTACCCTTTAAAGTACCCTTGAATATGCACAATGCTATTTCTCTCAAAGTTTGGATCATCTTTTCAAAGGTGCCTGTGAGTAACATACTCACAGGGATTTGTGAATTTTTTTCTTTTCTCCTCCAAGAAAATCAGTAAACAGTTTTCCCAAGACTTGTAGTTCCTGGTTTAAAAAAAAACAAAACACAAAAAACAAAAAACAGAAAAACACTGTATTAAATATAGACTCTGTATGAAAATAGCCTAAGAGGATTAACACAGATTTAAATTTAGACCAAGGTTTAAATGACTGATACTGAATTCTTGCCTGGCTGGCTGGTGGAGAGACACCCTGCTTTCCTGGAAGGTGGGAGAGAGACCTAGGGAATGCGTCATGGGTAAACATAGAAAGGGAACTTCAGGAGTGGAAGGTAGCACATTTTGTCACCCTCACAATTTTGCCTCTTGCTTTCCTTTGTCCCTCTCATTGCTGAATCTCATCTATTTTTAAGAAGCCGTAATGTGCTTTTCAGGGCCCCTGATCTCAGGGTCTGTGATGTAATACTTTCTGCTTGATGTTGACTAACATGGAGGAGGGACCTGCAAAGCAGGTGGAGATCTGTCCCACGGTATTTGAGCATAGGCAAAAGTCCACCCATGTTTCCTCACCCACCTAAGCTGAAAAGGTGTTCGAGAACCCTCTCCCTCCAGTGGCTTCTGATCCTGCCACTCAGCACAGAAGCTCCAGGTAGGGAAACTGTATTTGGAGGAGCCAGAGATTTTCCTTCCAACCTCTAAAGATGAGATACATGCATATACATATACACGTACACACACACACACACACACACACACACACACACACACACACTAAACCAGTCAGCTGTTGTCATAATAATGCCCATTAAAAAAAGCAAAACACCCCAAAAGCTAGTGGCAAACAAAAGTGGACAGTTATTTCTTGCTCACATGTGTGTCTGGTGGCTGGTCCAGGGTTGGTGGGGCTTGGCTTACTCTGGGGCTGAGCTCAGATCTACTACAGTGTTTATTGTCATTCTGAGACCTGCAGATCCAGGAAGCTGTGCTTATGGCCACCCATAAGAGGGCCAGCCCACTGTGCTCATTTCTAGTTGTTCCAGCAAACTCCAATAAGCCAAAGCAAGTTACATGACCACACCCAAAGTCAAGGTGTGGAGAAGGAGAACTTGGTCTACCAGGGGCCATGTTGAAAGTGTGGATGCTTAATACCACCGTAGGAGACTGGGACCAGTAATTAAATATACCACAGGATCTAGTCCAGTAACATCCCACCTGCTGGGCATTCTTAAAGATTAAGATACTTAAAAGGTGGTTGGACTTTCAAAGGGCAAATATTAACACATTTGCTTTGCGGCATTTGCAGCCGAGTTTGTGGCTGAAACCAGGGGTGATTTCACGGCATTTGTCTAAGTTATACTGGGTACAAGAAAACCTGTTATCAATTTTTAATGAACTGGTATTTTTCAAAAAATAATTTGAGGTAAGTGGTAGATTATTTTGCTGTTTAATAATTTATACTTTTCAACTTGTGATTATCAGTGGTTCTCAATGCATCTATGAGTCATTCTAAGTGAATTTAATAACAACATACATTTATGTTCATAGTAAATTATACATTTATAACAGAACATTTTATACTATTTCAAACTCTTTCATATTCAATCTTATTTGGGATTTCAGACCAAATATAAAGTGTGTGTGTGTGTATTTCTTTTAACCACTGATTGAGCACTTACTATAAGCTAGGCATTTTGCTAAGTATTTTATGTCCATTATCTTATTTAATTGGCTCCCTGTTTCCATGTAGATGATGTTATTATCCCCTTCTGAGAAGTCTGAACCTGAGACTCATGTAACTTGACCAAAGTCATAACAGCAGGTAAAAGGAAGGAGGCACAAACCTCATCTGAGGGTTATCTTATCCCTACTGTGCTCTGTGCTGCCCTCTCATTATATAAAATCAACAGCCCTATGAAGTAGATATTATCATTTTCATTCTGTAGATCAGCAAAAAACAAAAACAGACTAGCAAGTGAACCACGCCTCTGCTGGGCTTCACTGCCGGACTCACGCGGGCCCAGGTTTGTTTCTTTTTAAACCCCTCGTGACTTGCAGTGTCCTATCCCTTCCTGCTTCTGCCTTTCTCTTTAGTTCCTCAGCCCTCTCCTGGAGCTGTCCCTTTGTAGATTTTTTGGGAGGGTCGCGCTGAGATGACATCGAACTCGCGCCCTCCCTACTTCTCTTCCAATATGGGTTTATTTCTGTTCAGACACAGGTTTGGTCAGCAGGGCTGTTGACAATTCTATGTTGAATTCATTTCAGTTTGTTCCCCCAAGCTCGGCCTGCTGAAGGAAATCAAGCTAAAGACCCTCTTGATGGTTTTCAGAGGCACATTCTAGAAACCCTGAGAACAGAAAAGGCTTCCAGGCCCTCCAGGAGTGGGGCTGGGGCTGGGATGGCAGCACAGGGTGGATGTATGTTACATAAATTTATGTTATTACATGAAATGATTTTCTAAAGCAATTTTAAAGGGGAAAAGATGTCACAAAAAGTAGCCCTGGGGGAGTGATAAATTGGGGGACAATAGCTTGACTTTGATTATGGGGGTTTTTAGTCTAATGTGTATTGACATGGTAAACAACCCCAGTTCAAGTATACTTCCTTCTCCACCTTGGGTAACAGGTTGTGGGACCCCAGGGCCTAACAGTATGCTTAGCGTTAGAGTCACTTGGATAGGGCTCTTCCTGAATACTTTATGAGTGTCTCCTAGGAGCCAAGGTACAGGCATGACTTGCTTTGTCTTTGCCAAGAAGTTCTGACCCAAGCCCCCCGCAACCCCTGCAGTCTGAAGCACTCTCTTCTGTTGTCCAAAACCAGAGCAAAACAGCAGCCTTGAGGCCAGGACGGGGAAGAACTGCGAGGGTCACCTGTCCCTGCACCAAGGCACCGAGGCCACTGAGCTGCTGACTTTCAGGGTTACCAGGTTAAAAGGGCTTAAAAGAAATAGCGACATGAGACTGACCTAGTCTTGGATGGGGTACTGAAAAGTGAAACAACTTATTACATAATTTAGTGTAAGAGGGAATAAAGTATTATTAAGTGGGAAGGGGGTTGCAGATAGGGCTTCTGGCGTTGCTGTTCTGGTTATGTTTTATAATTCATGAATAGGATGCATAGCGAGAGAAGCGGTGGACTGCCCATGGGAGGCTGGGGTCCTCTCCTTTTTCTACCATGGGCAGCTGTGAAGCTTCGGGCAAGTCACCTAACCTCCCTGTGCTTTCTGTGAAAAAGAATTAACAGCGAACCCTAAACTGCTTACTGTAGAAAGTTGATCTGAGGACCAAATGAAATAAAATACATAAAAGCATTTTTGGAAACTGGGAAGTACTATCCAAGTATCAGGGTTTATTATTCTCCCTTAATCCTGCCATTCCACGGCCCTCTCCTCTCAAAGAACAGAAAAATGTTGGCATAGGGTAATTTTCACAGCCTGGAAGGAGGAGTAAGTTGTTGCCTTTGCACCCTTCGCTGCTCACATCTGTCACTCCCAGCTCTGACAGCTGCTTCGAAGGTTCCACTGTGAAAGTAACAGAACAGGGTTGGGTCAGCCCTCAATCTCTGCCATGCCCCAAACCTTATTTAAAAATTAGCATCTCTTCTCTTTCCATATGCTTGGAAAGAGGCCATGTAGGAATGCTCTTGACAATCTTTGTACCCTACTTTGCATCTGGTTTGGGTTTATTTCCCTCCCCTCCCCTGATATTAGCAAATTATAAAAATATAACTGGGACATTGATGTAAGCAGCGGCATTTGAAATCCCTTCCCCACTTATACTTACCCCCTTCACACTCAACTGTGTGTGTGTGTGTGTGTGTGTGTGTGTGCTGCTTCATTTCTCAGTACCCCGCCCAAGAAAATTTCCCGTTCAGTAACATTAATAATGATATATTTTTAAACCTTGACTTAAAATTACAGTAAGTGCCAAGAGGCTCTAGTTGCTATTTTGTTGAAATAATATCAAGTTTCCTGTGATGCTTTACATAGCTGTCATCTCTGTGATATGATACGTCCATGATTTATTGACCTACTAAAAGTGCTGTCATTGACTTGTCATAATAAACTTTTCTTAAAATATTAAAGTATAGAACATTGAACAGTAGCTCACACCAGTACAGAGCCTCGATTTGGTTGTGGATTTGGGTTTTGGAGGCCTAAAGTTCACCTCTTCGGCCTTGAAAATGAAAGCTCTTCCTAGGCCCTTTCTCACTTCTTACTCCCCCTCCCCCCAGGGTTAGTTGTCACTAAACAGATTGGCAGAGAGCAAGGGACAGCATGTAAGCAACTTGGAACATGAAGGAGTGATGAACCAGGGTCAGTGCTGTGTCTGGAGAGGCTTTGCGGCCTCAGCAAAGATAAATTCAAACACTGTGATCCTTACCAAAGTAACTTGTTTTTGTCAGTAGGCACGGCACCTGCTGGGATGCGGGGGGTGGGGGTGGGGTGGGGGTGTTGGATATTTTTCAGAAAGGGAGAAATGTCTAGCCCTGGAATTAGCGTTTAGTGTCCATGGATATGGGCATAGGAAGGAATTTTGAATCCGGAATACCCAAGCACAAGTAAGACACGTGGGAAGGAAGGCGTACAGAAAGTACTCTGTCTCCCTTTCAGGGCTCTGCACCTCTGACCCTTGCTGGCTGGTCCTCTTGACTCTGGTACTAAAGGAGGTTGGTCCTGGTGACCTGGCCACTATTGTCCATGGAAATGTTCACACCTTGGCTGTTCTGATAAGCTGTGGTGATGGCAGAGGGCTAGGGGAACCTCCCCATGTGATACACGTGTATTTGAGTTGGAGATTTAAGGAGGCCATGTCACTTAATCCATTTGTCATGAAAAAGGCAAATTAATAAAGGTACTCAGTCTTAGATTCCTGGACTGTAGGAGTGGGATAAGGTTGGGGGTTAGGGAAGAAGCAAGATAAGGGAAAGCTGAGTTCCCTGGTGGTGTAGTGGCTAAGGCTTCGGTGCTGTCAACACTGCAGCCTGGGTTCGATTCCCAGCCAGGGAGCTACCCACATAACAAAAAAAAAAAAAAAAGATAAGGGAAAGCTAAAGAGAAATGAGAAAGTACCAAGGAGAAAGTGAGGTGAGAAGCCCCAATCTCCAATAAGGAAATGCATTACAGCAGTTATGGGTATCTATTTTATAAATATATGTGCATGAACATGCAGAACCACAACCCTAACAGATTGTTAGCGAATTGCCGTTGAGACTCTCAACTGAATGTAGTTTTTTTACCAGATCAAATTTTTACAGGAACTATTTAAATATTTCTTTCATTCACAGAAATTACACTTGCATGGAAGGATTGGTGAAGAGATTGTTCAAGATCTTGAAAATTTTTAAATCCTTTGTAGTAGTAATTTTTTAACCGAGGAAAAATAAATGTTGAGAAGAAACAAAATTATCTATCTGTAGCAATATGAAATACGTATTTTTGTAGTTCCATTATACTTTAAAGTCATTTTGTCAGATTAGAAGCATAAATATAGAGTAATCCCCCCTTATCCATGTTTCACTTTCTGAGGTTTCAGTTAACTGTGGTCAACTATGCTCCAAAAATATTAAACAGAAAATTCCAGAAATAAACAATTCGTAAGTTCTAAATTGTGCGCCACGATGAACTTTTGCCACCTTGTGCTCCATCCCACTTGGGAGGTGAATCCATCCCTTTGTCTCGTGTATCCGTTCTGTACACTCCCTGCCTGTTAGTTACTCCGTAGCCCATGCAGTTACCAGATTGACTGTTGTGATATCTCAGTGCTTGTGTTCAAGTCTTTCTTATTTTACTTAAAAATGTCACATTCGCATCACCTTCTTTACAGTGTATGTTACTATTCTATTTTATTATTAGTTATTATTGCTAACCTCTTATTGTGCCGAGTTTATAAATTAAACGTTATCACAAGTGTATATGTATAGGCAAAAACAGCATGCACAGGATTTGGTACTATTCAGTTTCAGGCCTCCACTGGGCATCTTGGAACATATCCAATGCAGATTAGAGGGGATGACAATAAAAATATATTTAAATATGTGAAGAATTTTAAATGGTCACTGCATGACCATCCTTGGCACACCTGGAGATGTGAAGGCTTGAGCAAGGTTTAACACTTTTAGCTGCTTAGTGACAGGTAAAAAAAAGGTCAAGGTTTACAGTAGAAGACATAAAATTTATGTAGGGAAAATGCTTGTGTTTTCATTTTAAGAAACCAAGAATGTATTTAAGGAAGACGTCTGATATTTTTTGTTATGATTTCACATTCCTAAAATAAAAAAGAAAAGGTATTGAAATTAACTTTCCTTTTCAACTAGCCCTTTCATGACTAAAGCTTTGGTGTTGCCAGTGCCAATACATCTAAGCTAGTGAGGGTAGTTCAAGTATATTCTCCCAGAGTAGAATGCCAAGAAATCACTCACTAAACCTATATCATAGAATTGCTCAGAGAGTGAGACAAGAAAACATTTTGGAGAAAAAGGGGGATTTAAATGGCTCTATACATATAAAATATTACATTTTCAGTTGCAATGGTACCTTGGTACTTGTCATTAATTGGTTCCAGGAGATGCAACGAGTACCAAAAAAAATGATGAGTACCAAACAAATGTTTCTTATAAGGAATAATGTAAATAAATTTAATGCTTTCCCACACCAAAAACGCACAAAATGACCACAGAAGCTAAGATAAGACTGCGAAGGGACATGCACAGGGTAAGAGCTACCGTATAACTAATGTGGGACCCCTTGCTTTGGCTGGAAAGGGTAGTGAGAGTCGTGAGGCAATTGACACCAACAAGTGCTAGCTTTGTGTCAAGTATGAAACAAATGACATGTACAGGGACAAAATTTTCTCATCAAAATGCATTGAGAACCAAATTTGACGAGTTTCAAAGCTGTTGAGCACCAAGGTATGACTGTACCTATTATCAGAAATGTGCTATACATGTTATCTATGGCTACTCTAGATCTTAAGCCCTTTGACAACAGCCATGAGTTAATCAGTCACTCAGTATGACTACTGGATCCAGGAGAGGCACTTGGCTCTGGAAGTAGATATTAGTTTTTCTTTTCTCTGTAACAAATACTCATTGAGGCCATGTTATCTTCTAGGTACTCTGATAAGCACAACCAACACAGCAGTAGACAAGTCTTAAGAGTCTTCATGATGTTTATATTCTAGCAGAAATTACTGATAAAATAAATACAAAAGACTTTTTTAAAACATCAAACTGTTTACTAACTAGATTGGAATGAAAGGGGTACATTGGACAAAGCGAATACACAAAAATATATAATAAAAAGTGTTATGTTTGGATACCAAGAATTTCTAAAGACTAGAAACCCATGAGCTACCGGAAGCTTTGAAATGAGATCCAGTATTTTGTGCCTTGAAAGACAAGGGAGATTGTGGAGGAAAGAGGCAAGGCATCCTTGACAGGGAGACATCAGTAACCAAGATAAGAACGAAGGGGTCTGCGTCTTCTTTGTGCCCAGCAAGTCTGGGTCAGTGCCAAGGACTTGACGGGCATCCCACAGGGGTGACAGCCTTCCCTCCTCCTCCTCAAGCTCCTGCACACCTCTTATTGTTGACAGAATGAGGGACAGGCTGGCTCACAGCACATGTTACTGTTGGCGATATTTTTGCAGGGTGACACACCAAGGGGATGCCTTTACCCATACTTGAAATCAATGCCTTGTTGGCAGAACCCTTTCTTAGAACTGAAATCCAGGAGGTCCATTGGGTCTCATGTTGCTCTGCCCTGAAAAAGCTGGTGAGAAACCAGGTCTGGACTTGTGACTCATAGCAGCCTGGCACAGGATACCAGAAATTTGGTTTGGCTCCTTCAGAAAGCCAATTGATTGAGCCCCAGATCAACCAAATACAAAATGCACGTCCCTGTGCTCTTCTGAGGTTGTCTTTCTCGGGACGAAATTTAAAGTTCTAAAGAAGTTTCCACCCCCCCCCCCCCCCCCCGCCTTGGGGAAGGTTAGTCAAGGAGGAGTCTACATAGGGGAAAATATGTCAATTCATCATTGCTTTTGTTCCCCAAGGACTTTCACATTGTAAAAGGATTTGTAGGTCCAAATAGAAACAGAGAGAAACACGATTAGTTTATAGAAAGTCAGTGAAATCTTTTATATGCTGTTATGGAAACCAAACAACTGCTGGATCAAATAATACTAATCTTACATTTTTATTTTTCAACCATTCTTAGAAAACCTGTGGAGACACAGCCTAAGTTTACACAGTCTTAGATTAATTCCACAGCCTGCATGATCTATAGAAAAAAATTAACTTACATTAATGTGAAAAATTACATTAGAGAAAATTCTAACACTCTAAAAAGAAATGCGTGGAATCTACACAAATAACCACAGAAAAACAAGCTTTACATCCAAAAAATCAATGAGAAAAATTTGAAGGCTAAAACTACAAATTCAGTAAATTCATAGTGGTTTCATGAAGAACAACATGTGTATTCTAAGGAGGTCTGGTGAGTCTACAATACAGTATAAGCTATTGTGTCTGCTATATTTTGATGTAAAATACAATATAGAAAGAGAGGAAGTTAGGAGGAAATATTTATGAAAAGTGGGCAAGGTGAATGATTACACAAATAAGTAAGTGGAGGAGAATGGGCATATCTTCCTTAAAGAAGAAATAAAATAATTTAAGTAGATACTCCTCCTCCAGGAAACAGAGTTTAACTCTCTTCATCCCTCTTGAGAGGGAGTTAGATGTAATGATTTCCTGCCAAAGAGTAGAGTATAGGAAGAAACAAATGAATGGACTGGAGAAACCTAGAAGATATCCCCCTAACCCAGTATGCAAGGTGAACTCACCAGTAATAAATCATTATTGATATTTTATACCCTTTTCTATGATGCAATGAGAAGGGTACTTGGCCTCTGTGGCATTCTTTCCAAAAATCCATGACCCCAGTCTTGTCATAAGGAAACATCAGACAGACTGAGGAATGTTCTACAAAATACTTGACCAGTATTCCTCAAAACTGTCAAGGTCATGGGAAACAAGGAAAGAGTGATGAGCCCTCACAGAACAGAAGAAACTAAAGAGGCATGACTAAATGCAAGATGGTATTCTATATTGGATCCCGGAGCAGAAAAAAGACATTAGTGGAAAAAATGGTGAAATCAAAATAAAATGTGGAGTTTAGTTAACAGTAATTTACGAATGTTTGTGTCTTGGATTTGGCAAATGTATCATACATATCATGGTAATGTGTGATATTAATTAACATCAGGGGAAGCTGGGTGATGGGTACTCTTTATTTCTTCGCAGTTTTTCTGCAAATAATAAATTAAAATTTTTCCAAATGATCACTAATTTCTTCTTTATCTCCTATCTCTTACCTATCTTAGATTCCATGAATGTAGTAGTACTTGTACCTTCATCTAATTTCCCTATTTTATGACGAGTGAAACTATTCTTTGCTAAGTAAAAGCAGATGATGGAAACTTCTGCCTCATCTAAAAGCTCTTTGCCTTTTTATTTTTTGGCTTTTTCATTGGTGCCATGAGGTCTCAGTATATTTAGAAAACTCTGAGTTATCTTTATTCATAAAGTCATAAGAAAATAAAATTTTAAAAAAATTTAAGAGACAGTGATAATACCCCCCCCCAAAGATTAGATTGAAACGACTATATAGATTATCAAGTAAAGATATATTTAAAGTGAAACATCAAATGTATTTTGAAACAGCACTAATCCTTGAAGTTTTATTGTAGAACACTGCATCCTGAGCACAATATTTCAGAAAATTTAAGCTAAGGGCACAGGATCAAAGATATACTTCCTTGTTGTTTAAGGGTCTTCTTTCATTTTGTATCAGAGCCCTGGGGTAGCCTCTCAGCTGAAGCCCACTGTTCACCAATCACTTGCTAATAACTGGAGCTGAAAGAGGGCTCTGCCCTAATGCCATTATGTTCAAGAGCCATGATTGATTGTGTTATAGTATGTTTTTGAAACCTAATTACTGTCTGTGTGAGTATCTGAACTCATTAATCTTTAGTCCTGTAAATAAGTAAAATTGACTAAATAACTGGATTTCTCTAATGATGGCTTAGGTTATCTTTGGACCTACTGCCTTGCCCTACCCTCTCTGGGGCAACAAATTATTTTGCTTAATGGTAATTGCTCTTCAGTTTTGAAATCAATTTGTAAAAGTCGGCTTATAAAACAATTTTCCATGTTGCCTTGTGATTGCTTGATCCCTGCTCTATCTTTGTGGTATAATGAGCACATCCTATGATGTGTTCACAAACTATTGTGTTTGCTGATGACCTTCCTTTGTGAGGATGGTTCCATCACTTAATGAGATAAAAGGCTGTGAGTGTGTGTGTGTGTAAGAGAGAGAGAGAGAGAGAGAGAGAGAGAGAGAGAGAGAGAGAGAGAGAGAGAGAGAGAGAAGTAGGGGGCAAGTTGGAAGAGTGCCTTTATTTTTATCTTACTAACTCTATCTTGGATTTTTTCTCCACACCAAAATAGAAAAAAATTTTATGTAGCATGGCCTATTCCACATACTCCAAATCATGTAGTAATCAGTAAATGTGATTTCCCCCTCCTTTCTCTAATATTCAACTCCAGCATAAATAGGATGTGGGACTTTACTGTACAATCTTTCTTCTTTGATTTTTTTCATGTTTTCCTCTTTGTTATCATTTTATTATCCACAAGAACTATTCCCTAGATAGTAGTTTATGAGGAAGAGGATTAGGGAATATTCATATGCACCGTGGGACTTTTGCTTTTGGTTCAGATAGAATAACATGTACCAGATATGCTCTCCCCTGAAAGAGTTAAAAATCCAAAAATATAAATAAAGTAACAGTTTTCAGGACCTTGGATATCATACATCAAATGACAGAGATCCCTGAGAAATGAGAACAAATGAATTGAGCCCTACAATTGCCAGAGCTTATAGCCTTGAGAAAGTTTATGGACTGTGGCACAGGACAAAAGACTTCCTGACTAAAGAGATGAAGCTTAGAATGTATGAAGAACAAAGCATCGAGAGGTCACAGGACAGAATGCCAGAGAGGAAAGTGCTACATAAAAATAAAACTCTGGAGATCTATAGAGAGTGTTCTTTGAATAGTCAGCTGAGTACTGAACAACACATGTGTGTAAAAACTACCCAGGAAGAAGAAAGAATCACTCAGAATGATTAGAGAGAATAGGACCTGGCATAAGGAATAGTGCCTATGAGGTCAGACAATTAATGTTGCGAACTTATCTTTAAAAAAATGCTACATACCTTATTGCTGAATGTCACTATGGTCACCTTTGAAGTACTCCCTTTGACAAGCTATGCACTGACACCAGTGCCTAGTCCATCCTTCAGAGCAGTTTTGAAACTCTTTTTCTGGAATGGCCATCACAACTGTCATTGTACCCAAAATTTGATAATTAAGTTTGCGAACTTGCCACTGTGTGCTTACGTTGACAGCACTGTGCGAACAACTCAGTAAGGTGCCAAGGTTATGAAACCTTACTGAGCTGTTTGTACAGTGTTGCCACGGTAAGCACATGGTGGCAAGTTAGTTCACTTAACTTTCAGATTTTGGGTACAATGACAGTTCTGATGGCCATTCCATAAAAAGAGTTCCAAAATTGCTTTGAAGGGTAGACTAAGCGCTGACATTGGTGCATAGCTTCCTAAGGGGAGTGCTTTGAAGGTGACTGATTCAGCAATGAGCTATGTAGCACCTTTTCTAGAAAAAGTTCATGAAATTAATTGTCCAACCTTGTAGTTCCACCAGTAAGGTTGGAAAACATTACAATCCATTGGACATGAGGTAGAATTTTTACAAGAGTTTTGCTTCTGTAATGGAGAACAAATAGTCCTAGGTCAAAGACTACCTAGTAAAGCTGAAGAGCAAGCCAGGTATAGGCCAAATTTTTCAAATAACTTAATATCTCAGAACAAAATTCAAAAGTATTTATAGGAATTAAAAAATACCCAGTATCTAATAATAAAATTCACAATGCTTAGCATCCGATTAAAAATGACCAGTTATGCAAAGAAACAGGAGTATATGACCTATCTGAGTTGAAAATTAATTAATCAAAATCAATCTAGAGCTGACAATGATGTTAGAATTCCAGACCAAGATAATAAAACCATCATTATAACTGTATTCCATATTATATAGAAGGTAAGAGAAAGATTAAACAAGTTAAGTAGAGATATGGAAGATGTGAAAAAGACCCAAATCAAATGTTTAAAGATGTAAATTACAGTGCCTGAGATGAAAAGTATATCTGGTGGGTTTAACATCAGATTAGATATTGCAGGAGAAAAGATTAGTGAACTTGAAGACATAGAAATAGAAACTATACCCAAAGAAACACACTGAGAAATATAGCTTAAGGAAAAATTAAGAGAGAGTCAGTAAATTGTGGAACAATTGTAATCTACCCAATATACAGGTTATTGAAGTTCTCAATGTAGGCCTGGGATGGGACGTAATAAATATTTAAAGAAATAATGGGTAAAAATTTACAAATTTGATGGAAACTATAAATCCACAGGTTCAAGAAGTTCAATGAACCCTAATCTCAAGAAACATAAAGAAAATCGCACCAACCACATTGTAATTAAATTGCTCAAAAGTAGTAATAGAGAAACCTTAAAAACAATCAGAAAAAAAAGGTACATTACACACAGAGGAATGAAGATAAAGATGATTGTATATATCTCATTAGAGCAAAGTCTTTAAAGTTCCAAAATAACAAAACCTAAAATGTCTTTCAAAATGAAGGCAAGATAAAGACTTTTTCAACATACAAAAGCTGAAAAAATGTATTATCAGGAGAACTGTACAGAAACTGTGCTGGTTGTTATAGATACAATGGAGAGCAGAACAGATAAGAGCTCTGATTTCGTGACTTGTACATGTTGAGTCCACAGTGAGACAAGCACACAAATAAATAAGATAATCTCTTAGACAGTTGTAAGTATCATAGAGAAAATAAACAGGATGCTATAATAGAGACTAACAGGTCATACAGGAATAACTCAAAGTGATCAAGAAAGTTGTCTATGATAAGGTGTCATTTGAGCTAAAACTTGAGAGATGAGATGCCAGCCCAGCTAAGAATCAAGGGAAAAGATTACAGGTTAAGATAACTGCTGAGCAAAGGCTCTGAGGTCGGTAAGCATTTGGCTATTCCTAGAAACTGTCCAAGGGTCAGTGTGGTTGAAATATAGTGAGAGAGGGGGAGAGAAGTATGAGATAATGCCAGGGCAGAGGTCAGATTATACCGGGTCTTGAAGCCATGGTCAGGGATTTGGGCTTCAATCTCAGCACAGTGGGAAAATGTGAAGAGTTTCAATAAGGGAATGAGATGGTCTGGTTTACCTTAAATAGAAAGATAATTTTGTTGTAGTGTGGAGAATGGACAGTAAGGAGCAAGACTGGAAATAAGGAAGCTAATCATGAGGTTATTTTAGTGGTTGAAGTGAGAGATGATGGGGTATGAATAGAGACAGTGGCAGTAAGAAGAGAAGTAACTCGATTAAATATGTATTTTAGAAGTAGAATTGGCAGGGCTTGATGACAGGTTAGATGTGGGGACCAGGGAAAGGAAGAATCCGAAAGCAGTGGAACTGGGATTTGACCCAGGTCTGAGTCCAAAATGTGGTTTGTTTTCAGTGCTGATATTAATATTAATAGGTTGAACATCCATTATGAGTGGCATGTCTTTCCAGTCATGAAACTGTCAAAACAAAACAAAACAAAACAAAACATAAAACCAGAGTATTTGCCATCAAGGACAAAGGTAGCTGACAATAAAAGAAAATGATGCCAGCAACTGTTACAAAAGTTTAGAGGAAGAGGAGAAGGATGGACCAAGGCATCTAGAGCAGAGGAGTGTGATTGCACGGGGAAGGAGAGGGCATTGTGTGGAGGGTGAGCAGTGTGAGCAAAGGACCCATCGGTGGAGATTTGGGGTGTTTTCAGGGAACAGTAACTAAACTACAATGGCTTATTAGTAAATAAACCCTGAAGAGAGCTGGCTTTGAATAGATAGCTGCAGGTAGATTTGGACAGTTAGAAGGATTGAGCGTAGTGCAAAACCTTTAAATGGCACCCTTCAGGTAGACCCATTTATCATCATTGTAGAGCTATTGATTAAAGTGGGAGAATTGATGTCCTATATTACATGCACCATAGCAATCATTTTAAGTAAAAGTTCTCATTGCCAAGCATGTAGACAGAGCCTGAGACATAGTGAAAGCAGAATTTGAAGTTTTTCTCATTATTTGAGGTTTTTCTACCACTTCATATAAGTGGAAAGTATCTTCCATACCCCACCCCCTTCACCTTCTACTCCTTTACCTTTTTTTTTTGAAAAAAATGTACTACTGGTTTTTCCAACTATGGTGGTCATCTGTGATCTGTGATAGTTGGAACTTTTTTGATCATTACCATAATGTACAAATATTGTAAATAGCAGTAGCTCTGGTTATTGAGAGTTTTCTGAAATCTGTACCAGACTCCAAAGGAACCAAAGTTTAACCCAATTGGATGACTCATAAGATTGATCCTATCAAAAACAGCCTGATTTGCCAATCTTGAGAAGTCAGGGAGAGAATCCCCAGTGAAATGACCCAGGGGAATCCTTTGGTTTGGTTTTGTAACCAGAGGGTGCCATTGCCAATCTGAGGCTCAGACTTCAGAACTGGAGGTCTGAAATTCACAATTTATGAGCTCAATGGCAAATTACTTCCAAATGAGCCTTCCTCAATGAAACCCTCACCTTTTTCCATGTGTTTCCAGCTGTGCAGTAAGAAGAAATGAATTATTTCTGAAAAAGTTACAAATGAATCACGTCCTATTTCGTTTTTCCAGATCAAACTTCAAACTATGTTCAAATGAGAGATAACTAGCATCAGTGAACTTTCTATTTGTCTCTGCTCCCATCCCACTTCTGGTAGTTTGAGCTTGTCTCAGATCTAAATACTTTTTAACCTATAAATCATCGGGCAAGTGTGTTATTCATCACATTCTGGCTGTGCGCGCGCACACGCACACACACACAAACACACACACACACACACACAGTTCCTGGGTAATATGCTCAATATAATAAAATGATTCCTTTACTGTTAAATCATTTATTTGGAAACATTTATAGTTTGATTAAGTATGGTTTCTTTTTCAACTTTATGATTGGTCTCATGATAGGAAATGGATGCAACAAGATAGTATTTTAACTTGTAAAATTAAGAAATTATATTACCTTAATACAGCCAAAATAATAGAGCAAAAAAGTAAAAGAATATATCTCCACAGTTGGTTGTATTGTGTACAAACCTCTTACTTCCCTACAAGGGATGCATGTTTGAAATTTCTATCTTGACAGAGATGATAACACACATTTCTGACATTTGACTTCTGTCAGGCCAGTTTTAAGGAAGGTCAGTGTTACTCAAATCCATTGTGTAATACAAGTTGCTCCTCTTTGGGAGAAGGTTGGGTCACTGATAATTGTTAAGCCCCTTTCTAAGATCTGGGTATATTAAAATGTGAGGAAGTCACTGGATACCGGTAGGGACCCAATCTTCTATACAATCCTCTGCTTGAGTGATATTCTTCTGCTCCTGGACCTTGGCGATGCCTTGGGTTTGTTTGTTTGTTTGTTTTTTGCCTCTGCTTATTTGCTGATCCATGTCCACACTGAGGACCTTGCTCCCATCCAGCCTTCCAGGCCCAGTGAAAACCCCAATGCCTTTGCAAGATCCCCTGCCCACACCAACTTGACATGGTGGCTTCCTTTTTTGAGGTCTCTACCTTGGCCCTTTGCTCCTTTGGACCGTTTATGATCTTCTCACATCTGTGTATCCAACCTCCCAACTAGATGTAGATAGATGTTGAAATGACTGATCATCTACTCCAAACTTCTCAGCCTTCAAATTCTGCATTCAGGGCTCTTTTGACTGTGTCATGCTATCCCTTATTACTTTTACCAGGCCTATTTGAAGGCTGTGATTTATTCATTTATTAAGTCATTCTTAATTAATCATTAAAGAAATGTTCATTGAGTATCTACTAGATGCTAGGCTCCATTCTAGGCAATGGAGAAATAGTTGTCACCTTGAGAGGGTGACCTTGTTTGCTTTCTCAAGGAGCATGCATTTTAGTGGAAAAATAAACAATTACAAAACAAACAAAATCATTTTAGAGAACCAGAAGAGCTGTATATAAAACTGAAGAAGATAAGCAGGGTGGTAGGCTAGAGAGAGACGATGGTGAAAGGAGAATGCTTTAGCTAAGGTAGTCAGCAGAGGCCTCTCTGAGGACATGGCATTTGAGCTGAGATCTGAATGGTGAGCTGGGGGCGGTCTTGGGGGAGTCTAGGAGAAGAGAGTTCCATGAAGAGCAAAGAGCAAGTGCCAAGGACTTAGAGCGAAAGGAACTTGGTATTTTAGAGGAGTAAAATGTCAGTGTGGCAGGAGGGGAGTCAGCAGGGGGAAGTAGGACACGAAGAAGTGGTGAGAGATGTTTAGGTCAGCTGTACCCAGAACACACATGACCTTTGCAGGTCAGGTGAAGAGTTTGCAGATCATCATCAGAGCAAGTGGGAAGTCATCTGGAACTTGAGATAGGCAAGTTATGTGAGACACATTTGAAACTGATGAGTAGGTTTCAGAGGGACATTTTTGTATTGTTTCTTTCTCTTTTTCTAATTTGTCTTCCTTTTACTTTTGGGGGAGTATCCTGTACATAAATTGCACATCTTAAGTGTCCTGCTGCATGAAATTTTACATAGGCATATTCCCATGTAATATATAGCAAGATCCCACATGCCCCAAGGGGTTCTCTCATGCCCTGCCTGGTCATTACCACCACTACCATTATGATGGCTTCTATCACCATAGATTAGTTTTGCCTATTATTGAACAAAATGTAAATGAAAGGACATAGTATGCACTCTGTGTCTGGGAAGTATTGCTATGTGATATTGTATGGAATAAATATCTCACAATTTCATTATGCTACTACTAATGGATCCATGGGATGTTTCCAATTTGGGGCTATTATGAATAAAGCCACTATGAACATCTTTGTGCATGCCTTTTGGTAGACATATAAGCTCATTTAGTTTGGATATATACTCGAGAGTGGAACTGCTGGGTCTTAGGATTTATGTATTTAGTAGATACCATCAGTTTTTCAAAGTGGTTGTACCAATTTACACTCTCACTAAAAGTGCATGAAGATTCTAATTTCTTCCCATTCTTACAAACACTTGGCATTATCAGTCCTTTTAATTCTAGTCATTCTGGTGGGAGTGGGTAGAGGTCTCATTGTAGTCTTCCTGTGGGGAGAGGAAGGAGTCGTTTCTCCTAGGTGCTCACGAGTATGTTGTTGATTATATGATTTAGTTTTAAAGGTTTGTTTTTCAGGCTCCCTGGCTTTCATTTGCTATTTCCAACACTATATAATTTTCTTTTCTTCCTTGCAATACCCCCAAGAGCAGTATAAAAGCCAAGCATGCTGATATGACATCATCAGTTCATTGTCTTTCAGGAATGTGATATTTCATCTTTTATAGAGTGACCCTATTCCAAGATAGGAGAGAAAATAGAAAACAGGGCTTAGAACTTGAAAGAGAAAATTTCGGTCAGGCTCCAGCTTAATGCAGTTTCCATTCTTGGAGCCAAAGGCTGTCTAGTCAATGCACAAAGAGTCGCTAGAGTGGGGACTGTTGCTTTCATTACATGCTCATTATACCACGGCATCAGGGTGTCTAGGGTTTTGCCCTAACAATGAAATTAAGGGTGTTATGCTTCTTTTCCTGTTTTGGAAAAGAGTCTTTGGCTTTTCTTTTTAAGGCTACTTGTATATTGTTTTTAAAAATTGGGTTGATAATTCATCATATCATAATTAAACTGATTAGAATACTATTATTTTCCAACAGCTTTAATGAGGTCTTCCACTTGGCAGGGAACCTGTGAGACCAAAAAATATTGCTATTTGTTAAAAGATGGAGAAACTCTGATGACAAACGACTCTATTCAGCTGCATTTTGGTTAATAAGATTCATGCATTAATCTAGTTATGCTTTGTTTCCTCGAGTTTGGCAAACTTCTGAAGTTTTCCAATTTTCTACTGTCTCTCCTGCTCCCCACCCCCATCTCCTCCTTAGAGAATTCCTGGCGTCTGAGTCAAAATAGGTGGAAACATTCCCCATTTCAAACCGAGGCTCCCCAGCTTGGTTGGAATGCTCATCTGGTCATAATAGAGCCTGCTTTTCGGCCAGTAACTCTTAAAATAGCTCCCCGGCTTACAAAGCAGAAAACAGCAGTTCGGCCTGCCCAGAGTCGACTTCAGGGTGTTTCTGGCTGCTTGCTTTGGGGGGCACTGTTGCTCCAGCTTGAGGACTCCGGCAGGGCTCTGGTGAGTGATGGCTCTCCCTTGCGCAATTTCGTATCTGCACTCCTTGTCAAGTAATCATTACAAATGTTTTGTGGAGGAAGAGTTGGCTCTGAGCAAAGGTCTGACTCTCTAAAGAAGTGAGGGCCTGAGGGGTGGGTGTTGGTCTGTCCGCGGTAAAATTTCCGCCTTTGACAGTGTAATTAAGTGCTAATTAACTAAATGAGTGTAAATGTTGAAGGCTGAGATAAATATCTACATTTCCTTAATCTATTTTTCTCCTCTAAAATTTGATAAAGGAAATTTGGATTTAATGGAGGATATATGTCAAAAAAAATTTTTTTTCAAGATTGCAAATCTGTCTAGAAGGAACTCAGACCCACTGGCTTGGCTTTCTACAGGAAAAGTTAGCAGCATATAAATATAAAAGAGGTACAATAAAATGTGGATGCTATATTGCAATAATTATGTTAAGAAGGCTTAGCGGAGCTACCTTTTGGAAACATCTGGTTTGTTTCTGTTCTTTCCACATCCTGCAGATGTTGCTGAACCCATGAAATACATTGACAGGAGAATACATTAGCTCATGGAGTCATTCCAGTGAATAAAGCAAAGAGTAGCCTCTTAACTTTCTAAAACATCTAGTTAGAGAAGAATTCTGCTTTCAGAGCTGGCAGAGATTAGACCAATAATTGAGAGAGGCCCAGGGCCTTCTAAAAGTGTCAATAGTGATCTGTTCCTGCCAAAGGGGAAAAGAGACACTTTTGTGGAGGGGCAGCCAGAGCCGTAAATGGGAATCATTGTAATTCAAGTATTCCTCATTACCTTCAGTGGTTAGTGATTAAAACTAGGGCTGAAGAAGGGGCAAGGGAAGCCCACTCTTTCTGCAATCTGCAGTGCAGAGTGAAGCCTCCTCAGCCAAACTTGAGTTCAGCTACTCGGCCTCTCCTCTTGGCCTCTGGAGCCCAAAGTGAGACCCAGAGGCTGAGGCAAGTGCCTTGGGAGGGACACGCATAATTGAGGTACCATCTGTGGCATGGGGCTGATGACAGCTGCACGATGCTCTGACACTCCTGTGTCAACACCCTCCCCAGGCAGGAAAAGACAGGGCAGGCCTTCTGCTGAGCCTGGGAGGAAGCCCATTTAGGCTTCCCTGAAGGGGCGGGCCTAGGGAGTTTGAGTTTATTAAATAGGAATCGGTTGTCTATGAGATTAACACCCTGAAGTAAATTCAAACTTAAAAAATATGTTGGCCTCCAGCCCACTTGGCAGAAGGATTAGGAACCTGGACTGGTCAGAAGGACAAAGCCTTAAAGGGCCAATGCCACATTTTGTTTCTGGCCGGCTGTTATCTCTAAATTTCTCCATCATTTACATCACTCCTTTGGGGTACAGCATGGTGTGTCTGAAGATCCTTGCTAAGAATGTGTAACAGATGTCTTTCTGGCCCCCAGCCTGGCAAACAAGAAGGACAAACACATGTAAACCCATCAATGAGAAACGAGTATTTCTCTGGTTCAGCTCTGAATTGAACTCCAGTTACTGACATCCAGTTGTACTTGCCTTCTTTCCCCTGGGACAAATGGATAAATCTCTGGGATGTCTCACAAAATACCATTTCTTGCATGTTCTCACAGAGTTTCTGGCTCCCTTCAGGTCACTGAGGAGGGGTCACCCACTGTTTGAGTCAAAGCCTTCCATTTCAGCAAGCCCTTCACGTAGGGTTCCACCAGGCACCGCACCCCTGCCCCCGGGCCCAAAGGGATCTCTTATGGAAATTCTGTGAGAATTTTAGATCCTCCCAATCATTCTCCCCACCAGGGTTATACCTTTCGTATCCTTTTCTTTTGCAAATAGCTAAACTGTGTTTTTGATTCTTCAGTCAGATTTCTCTATACTTCACTGACAGAGTAAACCCAATATGACCAGTTTTTAAACCTCTTAGAGAACTTTTGACTCTAAGGGATATGTGTTGTTTAAGGAAAGAGGTTTAGCAAAATTGTCATTATTATCATCATAATTTTTAACATTTATACCACCTTTAAGAGTGAATGATGTGTTTTCCCATCTTTACTTTGCTGACCCTGAAAGCAGTGCTAACGTAGGCAGGGCAGAAATTAAGATGTTGAGGTCCTAGGTGATGAAATCAGTGCTCACAGACAGTAGAGACATTCATTCTAGCTCACACAGTGAAACCGGGATTCAACCCATTTTAGATTCCAAGGTCAGTGCTTTTTTTCCTGGGCATAGTGAGCCCTTATTAATACCTTAACATGGTAGGACATTAGGAAAATAGTCCACAGAATGGGCATGTTTTTGTAGGGCAGTGTAAGAATGCCAAGAATGTGAGAAAGTAGGGATTTAGACAGAAACAGAGATATGGAGTCCAGACCTACTTTTCCCTAAAATGCATATTATAAGATTTTAATAGATGAAATCTTACAATATACCAAATGGGCTTCATAAACATTAAATAAACAGTCATGAGCAGTCCTTGATTACAGCATTCTCAGAGCACTTGACATACATTATGAATTTTCAAAGCAGAGATCAGAAATGCTGTGAGCATTTTGCAAACATGTTGAACATAGGGCTCTTCTTGATGGAAGAAGCATCTCATGAGAATTCACTTTGGGGAAAGTTGGCCAGAAATATCATCATTTACTGCCTGAGGAGGTAAGTGAGTTGGTAAAAGAGGGGAAAGGTGAGCACCATTTAAGTGTCAGGAAAAGATCTAGAAGTCGTGCTATTCGGCTATCTAATTACTGAATCACCAAATTTAATAGGTATTTTGTTAAGGTCCTACAAAAGGTAAAATTAGTGCCTGTATTTCAGATGCAAGATTTTATTGGAAGAGAAACTGGAAGACTGAGTGAGGTTCCTGTGTAGTGAGAAGAACATGCAGGAAGAGGGCAATCAGGTTCGAGACTTGAATGTCACTAACTTGTCTTAGCTGTGTGACCTTGGTCAAGTCACTATGCCATCTGGATTCTGGTTCCTTCAACTATAAAATTAGCATAATGATTTAAATGATTCCTTTCAGAACAAGATTTAATGATTCCATAAATAAAAGTTATGTGTTTTAAAGGATGATAATGGATGTTTAAGGTGAAGACCAGTTGGGGAGGTGGTTTTTCATGGACTGCTAGGAGAGGCCATGTAGCCCTGCCAGAAAGAAAAGGTGAGAGACCAAGTGGAATTAGAAGCAATTTGCCTCCAGATAGGAGCAGACAAGGAGCATGCCATGTTACCCACAGTATTAAAGTCAAATTTCAAAGTCAAATGACCCCAGGATCTCCATCTTAACGCCAGTGTATAACCATTAGATGGTCGTTGCTGGCCTTGAAGGGAAAACAGAGGTTACCTTACCAGTGAGATAGTAGGCTCTGGAGAAAAAAAGTCAAGCTTTTCCTAGGAAGGAGTATAGAAGATTAATAAAAGAAACTGCTGAAAAGGAAGACAGAATCATCAAAGAGATGAGGGGCCTCAGTTATTAGGGGTTGGCAGAATAGTCAAGGAACTGGAGAAAGATCATCAAATCAAGTATGAGGGGAGCTGTTAGAAATGGGGAGGGAGAGAGACTGTATGAAGGATTGGAGAAAGGTAAAATACCTGAATGAGTGTGCTTTCCCAGGAATAGATCTCGACACCCAAGACACAAGGAAGGGGCTGATATGATATTCTCCACTCAAGACCCAAAAGGTATAAACATTTAATTCCACACTGTTTCTTTCAAAGAGGTGCTGGCCAGGTTCATGAGATGTATTGGAATAATAATAGTTCATGGTCTGAGCGTAAAAGTAGTTCTGACCCAATAGTCCTGGAGTCCCAGAGTACAACAATGGATACGAAATTGACATCTTGGAGCACAACAATTTGTGGATATGAAATTGATGTCTATCTACCATTGACTTCTTGCATGACCTGAAAGTAATTTTTCCTCTCGGAGAAGTTTGTACTCACTGGGATGAAGAATGGAGGAATAGAAAAATTTGATGTGAAGGCCAGAACTTTCAGGTGCGCAAGGTTAAAGCTCATACACTAAAATCTGAAATGCTGAGCCTCCTAGAAATTTCATCTGCTTAGCTTCTCTGTTCTACAGATTGCCATCATCCCCTTGCTGATAGGGTATAGAAAACAAGGCAACACATGGTTGCCTTAATACATATTTGTGGTGATTGAACATAAGAAGAGAAGGCAATAAAACTTAAGTAAGATTTCTCAACAATAGAAGCCAATTTTTGGCAACCTTATAGTGTTTGGCCGGACTCTGCCTGTGTAGGAGGAATAGGGCCTCAACCATCACCCAGCAGGTCAGGCCAGTGCAGAGCTGTTCTTTGTTCTACTCTTTTCTACTCTCCCTAAAACTCTGCAACATCTAAATGCAACAATATTAGGTTGACACATTTTAGAAGTCTCTTGCGACTCATTCCTTGGCTTTAGAAGCTCTAGAATTCTTCTGCAAATCCAATGCTTGAGAATTTTCTGCAGTAGCAATGTCCCCACTGGGCAGCACCAAACACAACCCTACTGTTTGGGTAAAGTGCTCTAATAAAGGGGACACTCACCAAGACAATGCACATGTATTGTCTTCCATAGCCACTCACTGCACACTGACAGGTCTTTCCATGTACTTGGCACTGGGCTGGACCACAGTGAGAAAAATGGCATAGATGTGACTATGTCTGTCAAGGAAGGGCTCGCAAAGGGCATACTCTTATTGAAATAGGAAACAACAATTTCTTAGAAAGTCCTTTGTCAAATAATACAGTTGATTTGATGTGTGGAAATAATCTCATATCAGGTTGTTTCTAAGGAATGCCAATAGTAAGCTGAAAAGTGAAAAACTCAGTCAGTCAACTAGACACGTCTAAGTATCCGGATGCTTAACTGCATGCACAGTGGACATCTGTTCAGCTGATTAACACGTTTGACTTGGGGGAAACAGTTTTTCCTTGCCACCATAGATATCTGAGTCGCTGTGAGTGCGTGGGTGAGAACTACCTGTCCAAGCACATCTCACGTGGGCTGCCTGGGAGGTCAGGCCGGTCTTACCTCAGAATGGCAAATCTATCTTTGGGCCAGGGGTGGCTTTTACTTCCTGCTTCTATTGTGTTCAGTACCTCAAAAAATATATATTGATGCAAAATTAAGCAATGCCAGGGAATTTAGATCTCCTTTTCCTGGTTAAGGAGCAGAGCAACATGGACTTTCTTCTCTGTAGAGCCTCACTCCGTACCACCTGTCAATGATGTGGGTTTTTTTCCCTTTTCTCCCGTGGTGGTCTCTTCTTGCCTTCCATCAGACTAGCTCCTCAGGTACAGAATTCTTATTTTATTGCCTTCTCTGCAGTGCCTGCCTGAGTACTGTGCACATAGGAGGTGTTTTATAGATATTGATTGAGTGAACGATGTTTTCTTGAGAAACCACATAGACTTTTCTATGCTGAACCATACCAACCTGATCCAAGTCCTCTTCTTTTCTTCTTTAGATCACTTTAGTTTTCTCTTTTTATCTGTCACCACCTTTTCATGCAAGTTGGACTAAGGCGCCACTGAGTACCAGCTCCATAATAAGTATCTGTGGTTCCTTTTTGCCCCTGCTATAGACTGAATGTTTCTATCTCCCCAAAATTCATATTTTGAAACTTAATTCCTCATGTGATGGTATTGGGTGGTGGGGCATTTGGGGAGGTGATTAGGTCCATGAATGAGATTAATAACCATATAAAGGAGACCCTAGAGAGCTCCATTGCCCCTTTTGCCATGTGAGGGTACAGAGAAAAAATGGCTGTCTACAAACCAGGAAGTGTGTCCTCACCAGAAAGCAAATACACTGGTGCCTTGATGTGGACTTCCCAGCTTCCAGAACTGTGAGAAATAAATTTCTATTGTTTCTAAGTCACCCCATCTGTGGTATGCTATTACAGCAGGCTTAAACACACTAAGCCCCTGAAGATAAGCCCTCTCTCATCATGAGGTTCTTCCTCTGATCACCACAGGAAATCACATACAAAAATGACAAACAAAATCTTACAGTGTACTCATAGTCGTGTTTCTGTTCTGTAGCTCTAATTTTCCATGACATGGCCATGTGAAAGAACTTACTGTGTTTATTGCTGTAACCCGAATGCAACTAATGTATCCCATGGTCCTATCTATGTATAATATAGACTCAAAGAAAGAGCAGTATGTTGGCATAAGAAATTATAGAAGGATGTTTAAACCTTACTACTTTCACAGAACAGAAGTTAAATTACATCTCACGGGCCAAATTTTTTTAAATAAAATTTTATTGAAACACAGCCGTATTTGTTTACATGTTACCTATGGCTGCTTTCAAGCGACAGTGGCAACGCCAAATAATTGTGACAGAAACTGTAGGTCCTAAAAGCTGAAAAGATTTACTTTCTGGCCCTTTGGTGGAAAAGTTTGCTGACTCCCATCTTAGAAGAATGTTTTTCCCCCATTTCTGCCAAACTCAGAGACCTCCACAAGGACAGCATCTAGTGTCTCAAAGAAGGATACAATCTTTTTTGTTTGCTCAATTTCCTATAAAAAAAAGTCCCTCCTTGAAACCCAGCCTAGGTAGCTCCTAATTCCTCCAGCCTCGCTTGCCCTCTTTTGAATCAAATTCTCTCCAGCTAGTAATTTATATTTTTTTCTACATATCAAAAACTTTACCTTGACTTCGGCTCATTCCAATGATCAGCAATTTCTACGGTTTATCACAATCCAGGAGGAAGTTCAGGGTTCTCGCCAAAGACGTCTTCCTTTGGAGGGGTGTGTGAAGAGGAGCCTGAGAGGCTGGTCAACATCACACAATTTGCTCCTATTACATAAGGAATCATTTTGAGGACAGTTACACTCCTGAGGTGAGGCTCACCGACATCTTGCCTTTAGGCAATCCTGGCCCTTTCATCTGAACCTGGAACTCTCCATGGTGTCCTTCCTCCCTGCAGAGATGAGGGCTCACTCCCCTCAGCTGGGTCTCAGATGGCAAGCCTCCTCCCTCACTCCCCGGGGCTCCCTATGAAAGATCTTCCCATCTTCCAGGGCCTCTGCCCCCAAGTTAGAATCCCTTAGGATGGTTTCTCATTCCTCGCACAGCATTCATCTTTGCCACATGCGTTTGATGCTTGCATAGATACGAATTTTTAGTAACTTCTTTCTCTGGTTTTGAATGTGGATTTTGTTTATTGCAAGGAAAGTAAAAATACAAATTTGTATAAGTAAGAAAATAATCACCTATGATTTCCTTTGCAGAGATAACCAGTATTAACACTGTGTATGTAACTTTATAATCATTATTTTGTTAGCAGGTATGTGAATCTTATACATACATGCACACACATATACACAGAGGCTGCCAAAAAGTGGATACACATTTTAAGAAAGGAAAAAACTATTGAAATTGTAATACTCAATATATACCAATAACAAAAGATGAATACAAGTCATGGTTGACTTCTGCAATTACAAGAGGTGCTCAAAGTGGTTACCATCAGCGTCCAGAGATACATAGACAACATCTTTTAAAGTGTGTATACATTTTTTTGGTGCCCTGGTATATATACATGCACACATATAATTATTACTCAAATTTTGGCTTAAAATGTAATATTCAATTCGGTTTGTATTGCTTTTCATTTAGTGCTACCTCCTGTGTTGCTTTCAGGTTGTCCTACTGTACACGGCTTTGTACTTGAATTTCATGAGGGGAAACCGGGTTTTTCTAATCAGATCATAAATTCCTTGAGGGCGGGGGTAGATTCTCCTTTTTTATCCCCTTCTCCCTTGCTCACATCCATTCTCATTCCCACCAGTGACCAGTGTCATTTAGTTCCACCGAATGCATAATTTGATACATATTTTCCAAGTAGAATTGAACAGAATGATGTGCGCCACACCCAGAGGAGGAAACCTGAGCGCCTGATCTTCTTCTCTTGTTCTTGCCACACAGAGAAAGTCACAGCTTGAGACAAGCTGTGAACGGTTCTTTGGCTGGCACACAGCACTACACCTGCTGAGTTACGAGCCTGATGAATCATTTGCCTGGTTATCTCGCTAGTCATGCTGAACTGAATGCCGCTTTTCAAGCTAAACAGATCCAAACCAGGGCTCTTTCCTTGCTTTGGTCTTGGGTTAGTGTTTCCTCTGCAAACAGTCTTCCTCGCTGAAAAAAAAGAAATGATAATAACGGACTTACAGAAATAGTATGTATTCAAAGACTACATCTCCACCACCCTTGTCTTTTCTAATAGAAGTTTTATTATATACTGCCAAGTAAATTAGATTTGGCCCCTTATTTATTTATACAAAAAAACAAGGAAAGAGATCAGCCATGGGATAAATTAAGCACAAGGCATAAGCCTGCCAAGCAGTTCCTTTGGAGGACAAACCAAACAACAAAACCGGCCCCTAGAATTTGTTCTTATCGATTCCATCATGTGCTTTGGCAATTTTCAATGTCCTGCTGGCTTAACTGAACTAATGATTTTGTTTATGTTTTTTTAAATTTACTCCTTTGCAAAAGTTAATGTCCCTTTGCTTTAAGCACCCAGAATCCAAACTTTTCTCTTTTGTTCTAGTCTTGCTTAGAGTCCCCCTCCTCCCCATTCCTTAGAGGAAGAACTGCAAGGGTCACTGAAATTAATGAAAAACCCAATCATAACAACATGAAACTAGAGGCCCCATTTGGTTCTACAGGGCTCCGTTTGGGTGTATCACATTGCGTTATACTATGTAAGGGCTTCACATGGGTTAATCAAAATGTAACCTCAACCCTCACTCAAATCACCTGTTGGACTGCTGTTTGCCCAAGGTTAAGCCTTCCTGATGCTGCTGGGTCTGTAATGCATTTAACTAATAATAATCCTTTCCATTTGCGAGAGTGCTTTCCAGTTTTCAGAGCTCTTTTGCCTCTACATCTCATTTGATCCTCACGCAGCCCCGGGAAACATTTCCCATTTCCCATTTTATGGATGAGGAAACTCAGAAGAAATTAACTTCCTTATGATCACCCAACCAATTTCTCCAGGTGTCTGTGTGCATGTTTCTCTCTCTCTCTCTCTCTCTCTCTCTCTCTTTCTCTTTCTCTTTCTCTCAACTATTCTAAATAACTTACTAAAGTTTAAGCATTTTATTCATGTTTCTACTTAATACCAATCAGTATATTTTTCTGTAGTTAGAAAGGAAATACAATTAAATTAAAAAGTTTCCCATGATTTTATATTAGAAGTTGACTTCTCATTTCAATTGCCATATTCCACAATCTATGTTTTAAAGACACCCAAGGCTAAAAAGAAATCTAAATGTCACCTAGTCCAGAACCTAGCCTCTGGGTCTGTGCTTTCAAACTGTCATAAACTGGGACAGTCTGAGAGTGACTGACCTCACTTCTTTTGGAACAATTTTTCCATAGCCATCCAGAATTTTTATAGCCTTTCTCTGGCCCAACCATCCTTTTAGTAAGAGTGTCTATTATAACTAATCCAAAAACCTTTCCTCTACAATTTGAACCACTTTCACGTTATTCTGCTCTCAAGAAAGTTAGTAATAGATCTTCTTTTATCCAAATTTTGCATCCTTCCCCTCTCCTCTCCTCAAATTTGAGCTTTTTTTTTTTTTTTTTTTTTTTTTTTTTTTTTTTTTTTTTTTTTTTTTTTTTTTTTTTTTTTTTTTTTTTTTTTTGCATCAGATCGGGATGGTTTAGGGCCTAAAGAAGGTGGGCATCCTGGAACTTATTTTTCTGATAAAGGTATAGATTCCCTAACAAAAGAAAAAGTCTTGTGTCAGATCACAATCAGAGTAAAAGCAAATGCTGGTCTCTCCGGGGCCATGTTTTTTGTCTCAGTTTCAGAGATTCCAGAGACACTGACATGTACTCCCAGGAGTGGGGACATGAGATGGCCTTAGCTGCATGCAGGCATCCCTGTGGTTAAACTAAGCTGCAGAGCTGTAAGCTATATATAACTTGTACAATCTCATTTTCTAGTCCATTTTTATGTTTATTTCCTTTTTCTCATCCTCTTGCCTCCAATAAACTCTTGTTTAAATGCTTCTGCCTCATCTCAGCGATGCTGCCGGGAATTCAGGAAAAGGTTAAGTGTCCACGCTCGGGAGGGAGTGTTAGGAGCGAGAAGCTCCTCTCTTCCCCCAGGGTGAATGAGGTTGAGCCAGGTAGCCAAGGGAGAGCTGAATTTCAGATACAGGGGACACAACAGGGCAATCTAATCACCTGTCCCTGCTGGAGAGCATCCCTCTGTGGCCCATCTTAAAGGATCTACATTTTATTTTATCAAGGATGATCGTGGCTTTTTTTTTAAAATGAAGAACTTATTGTTAATTCATTGAACAAATATACCAAGTGCTCAACCTATGCAATATATATGAAGATTCAAAGATTCATGTGATACTTTTTTGCCCTTAAGAAGCTAACTGTGGTGAGAGCAGAATAATGGTGAGTGTAGCAAGCAGGTACAAGGTGCTTTAGGCGATCACACAGTAAAAGAATCCCACTCAGGCTCTGGTAGGGGGAATCACAAGGCATATGGTGCTGGTGGCACGTGCACTGGGCCTGGGAGGCCAGGGACTTCTGGCTGAGGAAAAGCACAGGCAGGACGTCTTCAGGATTTAAAGAGTTCACCTTAGGGAACAGTGGGAGAGGAAGCTGGACAAGACTGAAGCCAGACCAACAGGCGTCATGGAAGGCTGTGAATGCCAGGGTCAGACACTCGCACACCACTCATTCGCCTGCTAGAATACGAGGTGAATTCCAACAGTAATGGTAGATTCAGCAGGGCCATGCTGTGGATGGTAGAGCAGAAAGAGCATGGACTCTCCAATCAGGCAGATTCTGTGGACATCCTGTGCCTCCTGCTTACTGGTTACTTACTTTGGGCAAGCTCCACAACCCTTCTGGGCCTCCATTCCCACTTCTATAAAGTAGGGGAAATTAAAAATGCCCTCATATGGCCACTGTGAGGATTAAGTGAGGCAACTTAGGAGAAATGGGGGCTGTGGCAGACATGTACAAAAGCTCTGAATTCATTTTTATCCCTTCCTGGTAATCAACAGAGTATACGAGCTACCTAGAGAATCTCTAGAAGCTTTCCCATAGGTACCCATAGGAAAAACATGGGGTTTGGGGAGGAATGATCTAATCTTTATTTGTTACCTCACTTTCAGCATAGCATGGTTTCTCCCTAGTAGACCTGGGGGTCTGTTGTTTTGTGTATTCTAAAGCAGATGTGGGTACATTACAACCCACAGTCCAAATCCAGCCTGCTGCCTGTTTGTGTATAGCCTGGGAGTTCAAAATGTTTTTTAATGGCTGAAAAAAAATAAAAAAAAGAATAATATTTTGTGGTATGGGAAAATTATATGAAATTTAAATTTCAGTGCCTATAAATAAAGTTTTATTGAAGCACAAACACACACATAGTGTTTGTGGCTGCTGTCTGTCTATTCCATAATGGCAGAGTTGAGTAATTGCAACTCAATTGGCCTGCAAAGGCTAAAATACTATCTGACCCTCTCCAGAAATGTGTGCCAAACCCTGGCCTAGGTCAAAGCCTTCCTAATTTCTGTTCCAAAAGTTGTGAGGAATCTATACAATATGAACACTAGCTGAATAATAGAAGAAAATTCTTAATGTTTTCATTTTAGATTTTGTAAGTTTGCCTGAAGAAATTTTGTGCTGAGTAATGTATGCTTACCTTCCAGATTGTGTTTCTAATGCTTCTAAGCTCATGGTGCTGATCGCCTTCTGTCCACGGAACATCACAGACACAAGTAAAAGGGGTATTTGATCCATTATGTCATCTTAATCTGCAATGCAGCACATGAAGTTTCACTATCAGAGAAAAATTTGTGAATTTGAAATAAGTTTATTTAAAATGTTTAAAACAGCAAAAGTTAAAAAGCAGCTAAGGAAGAAGGAAAATAAAAAGCCCCATTGCTTTCTAAGTTGAATCTAAGGCGCAGGGATAGTACCAATGATTGCTTTTATAAGAATTAAACTTCTGAAAAATACAAGGATAAACATCTTCAAGGTGCCTATGAATGTTGCTGATGTAGAACTTGGCTCCATGTAAGTGTGTCTACCTTGTACTATCTATCCTTGGATAAACTTTTATATAACAACAAGTCACAAATGAGGTTGTGCTACCCATGGTATCTGAGGAGTCAAATATTTCTGCTTTCAGCACTAGAGCTACTTGGTTCCGACGAACCCGATACCGAATGTCTTTTACCTGCAGCGTAACTAGAGTGTTCATGGGACTACGTTCTTTAAAGAATGTCTGAGCAGGCAGGGCTTGGAAGGGAATCCATGGACATTGTAAATACTTCTTTGGGCCACTCAGAGTCATTAATAGCATCTCACTCACTCGTTCATCTATTAGATGTTTATCAATTACATAATTATCAACATATCAACATACGTTGAGATAAAAGAAAGACATACATTAAATAATAATTTTATTTACACAAAGCTTTTCATTTACAGCTTAATAATAACCTATGAAATAGGCATATTTTTTCCTTCCTTCCTTCTCTCCTCTCTCCTCCCTTCTCTTTTTTTTTTTTTCTTTTTCTTTCTCTCTATCTCTCTTTGGATAAGGTGATCACAAAAATCTAGGTGATATGGGCCATTGCAGCTCTGGGCTTTCAATCCATAATAGCTTACAATCTATAATCAAAGTAAGCACATGGTGCTCTTGAACCAAGAAGAGAAATACAATAGACTCTCAGTTAACTGGCACCCAGGCCAGATAAAGACAGTATTATTTCTTAGGTTTTTTTGCCTGTTGTTTGAAAGCATTGGTTGCTTGAGTTTCAGTTAATGCATTGTCCACTATACCAGACCCAAACTGAGAGAATCAGGATGACATTCTGAAAAGATAATACTTGGGCTGAGACCTGAAGCTAAACTCAGAATTTGTTCTATGAAGAGTGTAAGGAAGGACTGTTAACCTCCATGAACACCCAGAGGTGAGCAAGTCCTGGTGTCTGAGTCCCCACAGGGGGTCACTATGGTTGGAGGGCAAGGTATGAGGTGGGGCTGGTACTGAGAGAAGTAGCTGGAGTAGGTTAGGAACTTACAAACAGCTTTGTACCTTTTCCCAAAGAGCATGCACTTTTCCTTAAGGGCAAGGAAGTCAGGTTAATATTTTAGAAGATCATTTAGAACCAGTGTGAAAGATGAATTTGGGTGGAACAGAATTGAATTATTTGTTAGAAGACCAATTACAGTAATCTAGGCAAGAGAAGCAAAGCACGATAGAACTTGTGGTGGAAACTGGGCTTTCTCCTTTGATCACTAAACCTCTTCGCATTATCTGCTCATCACTCACTGCATTCTTATTTTCCCATCTACGTGTCTATTTCTCCCATGGCTTGCGAGCTCTGGAGGAAAAAGATTGTGCTCAGGTTGTACTTAAGGGTTTTGTAGCTGAACACACAGAAGACACTCCATAAAGTTGCCTAACAAGTCAATTATTGAATTGTGTTTCTATTGCAAAGTCTTTTCTTTCAGTAAGTGGTGCTTGTTAAAGTGACAATAGGTATCCTAGTTACAGCAGTCCTGTAATCAGCTTTGAGAAAATAGGTGTTGCCTCAACTTCCCCAAGTCTGTAGAAATCTACCATCTGGGTAAGTGAAATAAAAAATATTAGATTTCTGGTTTTTGTCTTTCCCAAACTAACCGGAAATACCTTTCTTTCAGAGATCTATGTATCTTATGCAACTTAAGCCAGCAAGACATTATTATAATAAAATAGGAGACTAATATCTAGGGCTAGACTCACTTTTATTAAAGTGACAGTTTTAATAACCCTTTTATTTTCTAGAGGCATTAAATCAATCAGTAAATAAATTTTAGTGTCTTATAAGGAAAAACTTTGCATTCACTAGTATTCATAAATGGAATGAACTGTCTTGGAAAGAGAAGGCTCCAGAGCTGTTGAGATGGATCAGGTGGGCATTTTATGGGATGGCACACAGGATATTTCTGCTTTGGGGAAGGTCGGAGGAGGTGAGCTCTGTGATTGCTTCAAACTTGAAGATCCTGGGGATCTGTTTATTGAAAGTCTATTGGGTGATGTTTTCATTCCCATTGGTTTTAAATGTTAGCCATGTAGCAGAAACCTTTTCAAAGAAGGCGTGTTTAGCAAATGCTAGTGCACGAATGGAGAGAAGCAAAGAAGGGGTGTATGTGATATGACCCTCCAAACTCAAAGCTGTGGCAGTTCCTCATAGAAAAGATGTACTTATCTTTTTTGGTACCTTGAGCCACTGTGACTTCATAATTTGGTCCTTTGTGAAATGCATGGAAGATACCTTTTTTATTATTACTATTTCTAGTAGTTCTTACACAGGATTTCTCTTTCCATGGAAGTAGGAAATGGACAATGAAAAGAAAAAGGAGCATCTCAGGAGTTTAGCCTTAGATCTTCTGCAGTATAGATTGATTTGTTTGGGTCCGGGGCAGATGTAATTTACCTTTTGATATTTTAACTCTCGCCTCATAAGCTACTTCAATAATTATAATTAGAGTGCACCTGAAATGAATAAGGATGTGGGCTAGGAGACAAGGAATTTGGGGCCTAGTCCTAGTTGATCACGAATAGGCTGACCAGATGTACTGTTCCATTTTAAACGATATGTATCGTCAGCCTGGTCTCACTGGGCTAAATTGAAGGTGTGTCAGTAGGCTGACCATATGTACCATTTGAAATGGGACAGTACTGTTGTTTTCTGTCCTGTTGGAAAAAACCTGTGGTCAGCCAAATCATGGACCAGTTCTATCTTCTTGAATTACTCCCTTAACAACCCTAGGCCTTGCTCTCCTTATCTTCCTAATGGAGTGGTAGACAAGATAATTTTAGAGGTCTCTCCGTGTCCCTACATTTTATAAGTTAATAATCAGTTCTTTGGGGGAAATTTTTGACATGGGGGAAATGTCTTTATGTGGGCTTATCCACTGATGCTGGGCCTCTAGGATAAGCTCTTACAGTTTTGTATTCACTCTGCCAGACTTTCAGTGTATCATCTTTTGGTTTGCTTTTAGAATTTATCCAGTGAAAGATGCATAAGACATGTAGTTCCCCTGGGAAGTGCAATGGCTCAATATATTAGTAGTATTTTGATGGGATGAGCTGGTGAGACCAAGACATGGATTTTGAAGTCATGGAAACATTGCATTTTTCTTGAATTCCTGTGTAGGAAGGATAAACATTTCGTTCTCTTCGAGTGGTGTTTATGTTATTCACCAGAAACATGATTGATAACACACAAGTGGGAGGCGATAGTGTATTTATGTGAGGCCCACACAAAGTAATCCCACATGGGGAAATATCCTATAACACAGCCATTAAGGATGGCTTGGCCAAAGTGTTCCTTTCCCTCCAAGGAAAAATATATCTTTTAATAACTGAATAATTCATCTATTTTGATTCTTTGAACTAAATTATAACCTGAAGTTACTGCAGTACTACAGGAAATCAAGTTTGATTTTGTAATATAGTCAAATGAGTACTTTAGAGTGCCATGTCTGAGATCAATAAGGAAGCAGTAACTACATTTACTGTCATATGATGATATTGATGTAAAAACATAATGGTCAAAATTATAAAATCAATTCCATAATTTAATCAGAAATGTTTATTGATACTGTTAAAGTTGAATTCAATAGCTTCTGGTATGTAGTTAATTTCCTACCTGTCAGAAAAATGTATTGAAATGTTCTTTCTTGAAAATTATTGGAGTTAATTCAGTAGAGAAAACAGCGAAGTTTCATGCTAATAGATAGAGATTTCTTCTCCCTCCAACCCTTAGTGGTGAATGCTGGAAACTTCCATTTGGTTCCTTTAAATATGACTATCAGTCCCCGAAGTGACTAGGATGGTTATCCCCTAAAATATAATTGACTGCCTTCTTGGGATGAACACCAAGTTTTAACTGTACTGTAAGACTGCAAAAATAAATAGGTGACACATGGGCAGTATGAGAAGTATGTGACTATTCAAGAGCCCCTTATGAAATACCTAGTTGAAAAAATAACTGGGAAGAAAGAGCACATTCTAGAGAGTGAAATTCTTTGATACTTATACTGTGCCATTAGCTACTAGTTTTGATCTTTATTCATGTTAAATTGAAAATATCTTAGTTGAAGCGAAGTCACTTAAAGAGTATCTGTGTGGCTTAGATGTTTGATACCTGAGTAAAGCTCTTAAAGATTATGAGAACCTATAGAATCTTATGGATTGTGTCCAACACATCCAATTTAAAAGAGATGAAGACCAAGTTCTGAATGCTTAGCAGTTCATTCAGATGTATGAAATGTCTGCATGTTGTGACAAATAGCACAGTTTTGAAATCCTGCATGACCCTTAGAAATTGTTATTATTATTATTTTTTGTCCAAACCTAATAATGGTTCCCCATTGTCTGGTGAATAAAGTGTAGTTCCCTTTTACTAGCTTGCCAGTGTTTTTACTACCTGGTCAAAATATTTTTTGGTCAACTTCTTGGTCTTCTATCAAACTCTCCACTTTGGTCAAACTTGCCTTTGAACTCTCCCTGAACTGACTCATGTTTCCTTTGTCAGAGATTATTCTCTACCGTATTGACTGCATGGGATTTTTGATACTGTTTCATGTCCTGCCCAGCTTTGTACTTGTGTCTCCATTTTGGCATATATGTTTTGCTTCGCCAATCAGACTATAATATCTCCAGAGGCTGGTACTGGGTCCTATATCCTCTAGAACGTTAAGCAATTGCACACATAGGAGTTGCTCAGAGAGTGTTTGGTCAACTGAATGTTCTGTGAAATTGTTAAGGTTAGCATTCCCAGAGGCAGCATTTTGGAATGCAGCCAAATTCATTCTTTAGGGGAACTTCAATTCATTGCAATGAATCAGAATGGAAAATTATTCTTAATTAGAATCATAAAATTTCTGCACAGGATGGAACTGTGGGTCTCATTGAACACATGAGAGAATGAAAGCCCATAAGGTTCACAAAGGTATTGAGCATCAGAACCATCATCAGAGCTCAGGTCTTCTGACATCTGTTCATCCCTGTGTATACCATGATGACTCCTGAGAAACTAATTCTAACTCTCCACTTTGGGTAGGAAATGGGAGATAGGTTGCTTTTAAAATGAAAAAAATTCTTTGGGCCTTAGGTGATGCTCCAGAAGTTGTAAGAATTGATGACAGAAGACACCATGAAGCTTTATTTGCATTTCTAGTTATTAATTTTCAAATTTTGGATATAAAATATTCTTATTAGAATGAGTAAAGCTAGCCAATTCAGCAAAGAACAAAATGAAACTACCTGCAAAGATATACTGACTGTATTTTGAAACAGAGAATTTGCAGGATATATGTGCTAAGCCTAGGCTTACGTGGGGTCTGCCTTCAGGATTCCCCCCACCCCCCGCCACCACCACCACCACCACCACCACCACCTTTTCTCTCTAATTGGGCTGCTCTCGACTTCCTGGGGCCATTTTCTCCATCCTGGAAGTTGGCTTTTCCACTTGTCTTAGTTGTTCTTCTTATGCTAAATACTCACATTAAAGAATTAAGACCTAGTTTTGTTAAGTGCCCATTCAGACTGTGACTACACAAAAAGAAAAGGATGTTTTTAAGCATGAACAAATTAATACATAAGGAAATATGAGGGTGTATTTAAAGCTAGTGTGCATCTGCCTCATATGTTCCTGCAAAACAAATGCAAATCCTGTTTTTCTATTAACTTTCATATATGTTTCTGTGGAGGAGGAACAACAAATAATTTGGGTTAAGATGACCAATGCAGGATATTTTGGGCCATTAATGAACACATATAATGTTGTGTAAGAGATAAAGACTATTTGCACTTTTCTGATACATTATCTTATTGATTATATATTGAGTGGTTATTATGTTGGCCCTACAAGTGCTTTATATATCTCATTTTATCATCATAATAATCTTACAATATCTATATTGTGATCCACACTTAAATAAACTTTGGAGTCAGAGATTCCTGGGTTCAACTCCCACTTCTTTCATTTACTAGCCATGAGACCTTAAACAAATTACTCAACCCTTCTAAATTGCCTTTTCTTCAGCTATAAAAATGAGAAGAATAACAGGTACTTCATGGGATTAAAAGTATTAAAATAGAGAATGCATATATTTAGCAAAACTCCAAGCACATTGTAGGTACTCAATAACTGTCAGTAATTTTTGTTCACTATTATCACCAATGAAAAAACTGAGTCTTAAAAAAGTTAAATCACTTGTCCAAAGGCACACACAAGTGGAAAAAATGAAATTTAAACTCGAGTTTTTTCATGGTTCAATGTCTGAGAGAATATTGTGGAGGCCCATTTCACAAGAGAATAAGTGGAGTGTGCCAGGGCAGAGTAAATGAGGATGGAAAAGAAAGAAAATACACGTATGAGACATATTACAAAGAAAAAGATGACTGGCAGGTGACAACATAGTGGGAGACTGGTCATGGTCATGAATGACCTCCAGGTTTTAAACCCGGACTAATGGAAAATGGAAGGAGCTACTGGTCCTCTTGGACTGGAGCCCAAGAATCTAGACTTGCTGCTGCTGAAACTGCCAGTGAGGAGTTGCCTCAGTGTTAACAAGAACCATGAAAGGGGGACTGCCCATTCTGGGGCTCTAGAGGCTACAGTCCCTCTGCCTGTGCTGTCACTACGCCATCAGAAACCCTTAGCAACGGCTGTGCTGCTGACATCAGAAGCAGAGCAAAAACACTGCTTCTGTTCTTTCCTTCCATTTCCTAATCTTCTAACAGTTTCTCCACCTGGCAGAATAACAAGAAGGCAGGTGGCAAGGGCGTGTGGAAAATGTAGTTTGTTGGTTTCCAGCCCTAGCAATACAGAGCAGAGTACAAAGAGTGGGCAGTGGGGCTGAGAAGCAAAGAACAAATGACCAGCATTAGAAGAAACATTATAAGAATTAGGAGCTTCAGGAGGAAGAAATGGTTTTGGAGAAAATAAGTTGTTTTTGTTTTGGGTAACTTATATCACCAGAGAAAGGCAAATGCTTCTGCCCTTAGAAATGCATTAAAAATAGGATACATTATTTGTTGGCAAAGACCACCAGTAAAAGATAATTAAATTCCATTACCTATGATCATGTTTTAACATTAAGAGAAAAGGTAATTGAAGTAAAATATAATAAATACAACAGCTGGGTAATATGTATATATCAGCTTCTCCATATTTCTCCTGTTATCAGGTGCTACATAACAGAATTCCACTTTCATTCATCTATAGACCTCTAATAACTGAGAAGTACTCGAATGAAAAAGATCTGTGGATGCATGACCTATAATTTTGTTCTAGTTCTTTTTTATAGTATATAATATGTACTATGTGTCCTAGGGAATAAAACATTGATGCTTTGTCATGCTCCTAGACTTTATCAAAACTTGGTGGTACAGCCCTTGATTTTTTCCCTTGTATCCTAGAAGAAAATATAGAACTAATGATCACTTTCTGAGTATTCCCTTTCCAGTCCTTCCCACGCGACTTATTTTCGTCCCCTATCCCCAGTCAGTCAAAACAGAAAGCACCTGTATCATAAGACTCTGTTAGCAGGTGAGGGATGCTCTTTGGCAATTTTCTGCATTGCTACTCTGCCTTTATCTGCAAACTTGAAGCCTACACAATCAAGTTCAGCACTTATGGCCAAAGGGGCAGTTTTTAAAATAATCATAATTTGTCTATTATATTTTTTAATTGTTTGGAATAGAATACTTTTCTGTTTTCATCAATGTAATTTGCACCCTATGACTGAAAATTTTAGTGACTCTCCTCCCTTCTTTAATTTTCATTGTCTTCCTTGGTAATTATGGGCAAATGTAGCTAACAGCATATGGACTTCTTATTCTTGTATCAATTACTGCGTTCTTTGCCTATGTGAAAACATATATCAAGTTCTTTACTAGCTTTGAAGCCTTTTCTGACTGTACCAACTTATAGTGATCTCTGCAGCTTTTGAAAAAGTGGCTTTATAAAGACATCCAGATTTCATGTCATAATTAGTTAAAATTGAAGTAAGAAGGGATTCCCACTCTCATTTATCTAAGGAAACAGAGAGGTGATGATGAGTCAGCTGACTAAAAAGGCTTTATTCATCCCTTGTCAGCTCCTCATCTACAAAGAAGTTTCCTTCTAATCTCCCCTATAGCCCTTGGTGCTTTTGTTCATATACTGGTTTTGAGTATTTAAGATCCTCCATGCCCATTTACCTTAGATGAACAGTCTCCACAGTGGTCAGGGCCGATCATAGTGGTTCTCTCTACTGTCTGTGTTTCCTCTCCTCTTCCTGGGCATATTCTCAAGCCACTTTGAATCTAGGTGTAACTGTGGACCAGGTTTTTGTCAGTGGGGTATAAATAGATTTCTGGGTCCTAAAATCTTTACTCTCTTGCTTTCTTCTTTGGGCAGATACAGAGGATTTAATGGGGCTCCAATCAGAACCATTTATTATGTACAGCCTGAATCCTTGAGTCTTGCCTGGAGCAGAGCTGCTTGACCTACACCAATGGGAAATTTACTATTGTAGGGTTAAGTAGCTGTTAGGTATCATCATCATCATCATCATCCTTGCAGGCAGTCTTACATACCTGACTAATCAATACATATATCTTGAAGATTACCCATTTGATAAATTAGGAAACAGCCTTAAAAAGATTAAGCAGTCTTCTCAAAGCCCGACAGCCAGTAAGTGGCAAACGCTGCCATATCAAATTTAAGTTAATTTAATCTGCAATCTGATTGCCACCGTGGCTCTGGTGGCAGGGTATGCTAAGAAGACCTACTAACTGCTCCATCTGTGGAAGATGGAGGAGCAATATGAGATAAGATATGTCAGACAGCTTTCAGGCTGAAGAGGAAGAAGCTTTGTAAGAAAGCGCTGACTGTTTTCAGCCTGCATGTATCACCTTTCAACTGTTGCCGTCTGCACCCAGCCTAATAAGACCAAGCCTTTCCTCTTAAGCAGCCACAAAACCTGAAATGGGGGTCCCAAGGATATAGTAAAAAAAGGCCAGGGCCAGTTCCTGAACTGGATGCACTGCGTAGGGTCAAGGGAGCCAGCCTCCTCCTTCAAGAACATTCAAAATGCATCTGAATTTTCTAGTGGATAAGTATAGAAAGCCACACATTTTTTTCTGTGTGATGAAAGAAACATAAAGAAGAGGTAATATACATGTTTTCCTTTGTTCTTTAAACTTTATGGTTTATCTAAGCAAGCTTCTGATTTAAACTGGTGTATGAGAGCAAGCAACCAAAAATGGCCATTTTTTAAGATTTTAGCCCACTGGTATTAGATTTATTACTTTTGCTCCACCAGGGTTTCAGCTTCTAGCTCTGGGTTCTACTTTGCATTCCTGATTCAGGTTCCCTTGGCTTTAGCAACTTTCTTGCAGACTGCTTTGGTTTCTTTAGATTTTCAGCTTTATGTCCAGCTCTTAGCTTTGCTTAACCTTTGCCTTTTGGAAGGAAAATGCTTCCTCCAGAATGGAGCAATGATATTCCCTTTCATCCCCACTTCACGTCTCACCCCCACCCCCCGGAATACTGCAGTCTTCTTGTCAGGGAGTGAGGAATTAAGACAATAGAGCACTACTGAACATGCAACACTGTGGCCTTAAAACAGGTTTAAATTTAAGTTCTTCCTTATCTGCCAGAACCTATACCATTTGTCACAGGCTTAGAGCGAATGATGAGTCTTCAGATTCCATCAGCAATATGGAACAGGGGCTGAGCTCGAGGCTAGTGCCTTTATCCTCTCACTCCAAGTCGTGTGCGCTCTTTACTGATGGTGATATTTGGAACTTGATGGGACACCAGATGTCCCAGCAGTCTTCCCTTAATGTGAAGCTTCTATGATCAGAAAGCTGAGTGGCTATATTTGCATATGAAACTGTTTTCTATGGTGGTGCTGGGAATATTAAGTGGCGATATTACATGGAGCTCTGAAGGCTTGTGTCCTTAGCGATGATTTAGGAAGACCTGTTGCAAATAACTAGAGTTCAATTGGCAATCTGTGCAGCTGATGGCCTGGATGTGGTCTTTAGGAGTGGCTCTCAAGCCAGCTAAAATGTGTGGTCCTGAATTATTCTCAGTGCCTCAGGGTGGATTAAAAGGAGATAAAAACCTTACCCTAAAGGAACTTCCAGTCTAGTTGTACAGGTGAGGCATACACACAGAAACATTCCAAGGTAACATATGAACCAGGTGAGAGTGTGACAAACTATTCATTAACCATCGAAGGGATTGAAGGTGAAGCCAAAGTCATTCTGTTTGTGTTCTCTTCCATATACAGAAAAGTCCCCCAGTACAGGAAGGAAAAAAGGAAGAATCAGTATTTGACTACTCTTTGTTGTTTATTTTCAATTTCCAGATAAGTTAGTTATGATTTTCAAAGCTGACTATAAACCAAGTGTTGCTGCTTCAGATATGCAAAAATGAAAAATGAAATATGCTTTCTTTTTTAGGAAATTGAAAAGGTACTTCTATAATATATACCCCTTAGCCTGTCCTGTGCCTATTCCACCTTAGCGTTTTGGACAGTCCCTAAATCTTTAGTGTTTGAAAGCACCTAATGTCACCATTTATTTTATCTTCCTGCCTTTATTCACCTGCACATATATCAGCATTTACATTACCTTAGAGGTATTTGTTTTCATGGAAGAATTTAAAGTGGTTAAGAAGTGTATTCAGATTAAATTTTTATGGTCAATTTGATTGGATTGACAAGCACAGGCAACTTGAAAATATTAGCTCTAATGAATCTTTTAGCTGTGCGTAATTCTGCCAGAATCTTGGAATTTGTTTCTTTCAGACCCTAGACATGAATGCAAAAGAAAAACAAGCAGAATCCATGCATCATAAGCCAGATACAGACTCAGAACTGGGGTGCAGTGTGAAAACGCTGCTCGAATTCTGAGACAATGAAGAATTCTCTTGAGGGATGTTAGACAATGTGGAGAAACAGTTACCAAAGCCACAGGAATGCCAGGTCTGACGCCCAGGCCACAGAGTCTGAGTTTAAAGAGATGATGGATTACCCAATTCTTTCCTGAGACCCTTCTCAGAATCCCAGGGTGAAAGAAGCCCTGGTCAACATAGTTTTTACAAGGTCACAGTAACTGAGAAGGAGCAAAGAGAGGGAGTAAAGTTGAAACTAGAACTAAGAAGAATGAACTACAAAGACGGGCTCAGTTCCTTAATCTTTTAAAGATATTTTCCAGGTGGATTGACTGGGCTGTGTACCATTTCCAAAGATGTAGATAAATCTCCTCATCTATCATGATGTCACCAATGACCCTAAAAATCTATAGTCCATGGCTCATCATGAAAACATTTCATGGATGCTTTATTATTTTCCTTAAAGGAAGGTAAACCCAGGTTTTTGGAATTTAGGGCTTGCTCATTATGTGCTCAGGCTGAAGTGCAAGGGTGTTTGAATTCAACCTTCAGAATGAGGATGTCTGAGTGTAAAACTACAAGGCCCTTTATTAAATTGAAAATTGTGGGTTATGTGTTGAATGGCCTGCATTCCATCCCATTGTTTAATCAAATAGTTACTCTGGAATGATTTCTAACAATTGGGATGACTTCATTTGTGTTTGTTTTCTCTTTCTATTAATCCATGACAAACTGTGAAATTTGCCATTTTTACCATAACCAGGCCATGAAATTTGTCATCTCTCTCTGTAATTTACATGGAGCCTTGGCTATAGATACATTTCAGGCAGGATGATTGCTTTCCATCTGATGCAGAGGACAGAACAAAGGAGGGGTACACGCGGAATAGAACACAAACAAATTCAGAACAGACATGAGGAAGGGCTTTTTCTTTCCTCTTTTTTCTTTAATGCTGTAAAGTTTGTTAAGACGTATGGACTTTGTTCTAGAGGAAAAGATTGATAGGACCAACTAAGGCACTACTGTCAAATCAAGAACCAGTGAAATAACATTCCAGGGAGAGGGGAGAACTTAAAAGAGATGTCTCCACAAACTAGAATGAGTGGGAGGAATGTGGTGGGAAATTATATGAGTAAATGTGGTCAGGAAGCATTTGGAAATGGAGTTTCAGAGGCAAGCCACCATAGAAGTACAAGAGTCTTAAAGCTTGTTCACGAGCTGTTGTTCATGGGATGGTAAATTTCCCCTTCTCTTGTCACTTCCTCTTCCCTTAAATTGAACATAAATTATTTTTTTTTCATGTCCGATGGATAAAAAGTCCTCTGAACATTTGTATTGAAAATTGCTGGATATTTTGTAATGAAATTCTTGTATTTGTTTCTACTGGTCATCTTTTTGGTCAGGAAAAAACAGGAAAAGGAAATAACTTTCGCTGTCCATTTGTCTGGTTTGCAAAATACAGTACCTTCCTTGAGCTATTGACTCCAGCAAGCTAGATTATTAAAACTGGCATTAGCTAACTGACCACTGCAAAGGAATTTTCCTAAGCCAAGAAAATGTGCTATAGATGTGATTTTGGTGTTGTGAACTTCCTCTAAAGGAGGAGAAATGTGGCTTTGTTTGAGGGTGATATGAGGCTAGAAGTGAAGCACTCTGGGAAAAATGAGACATTTAAGCACTAGCTCTTTCCCCAGTGTTCCCATCTCCTCCTGAGCAAAGGGGAAGTGGGAAAGCAGGTGGATATCACATAATCACATGAGTCCCAGGAGACTGAAAGGGAACAATGCTTTGGGGTCTGTCATAGCACATTTAGGCATTTTTCTCCAGTGAGAGGATGCTTTTGTTTCCTAGGATGTGGAGTGATTTAAAATGGATTGTCACTTCTTTTTGGTTTAAATATAAAGTGAGAGGTGATAATAGAGAACGGAGTTGAGCCAGTTACTTTAGTTAACTTGTGGTTCTCTCTTCTCATGGTGAAGAAGGACTGCATGGAGCAGAAAATCTCAAAGACGTATTTAATTATCTATGTTGCTTCCTTTTTCACTTTCACTCCTATGTCACTGAGGAAATACGAGGTTCTAATTCCCTCAGTTCTGTCATTATCCCAAAAACCTCCTGCCATTGGCTCATTCTTACCTCTTTTCTACCTGTGAAAGAACTGCCATTTTAACATAAATATATGCCTGATTTTAATGCTCACTTTGGGAAATATAGAGAAGACAAAAGGAAATGCAAAGAATGCAAATCTTCATGTACTCCAGGAATGATCACAGGTAAAATGTTGACATGCTTGTTTCAATTATTTTTGTGCCCATATTTTTTACATAGTTGAGTTCAAGTTACATATAGAAATATAAATGATATCTATTAACTTAATGTTTTATCATAAGTGCTTTTCTGTAACATTACAATGTCTTCAGAAGTGTAAATTTTGTCATCTTATCCCATTAAGTAAAATGCATCAACATTTCCTTTAGACTCCCTTAAGGGTAAACTTTTCTTTTTGGTTGCATCTATTTCTTGTGACTATAAATACTGTAATAATCATCTTTGTTATTTTAAAAGATACATTTTTACCTAATTGCATTCCAGTATGGTTGTATCAATTTATATTTATAACATCTTATAAATAACAGCTTATTAATAATAGTTCACCCTCACTAACATTGAATATCCTCATTTTTAAAAAGAATTTTTACTTTGATAATTTAAAAAACAAACAAAGAAAATGTTAGGCTACCTCACATTGTACTTCTATAATTTCAGTGAAGCTGTACTTTTTATACAGTAGATCTTTATTGACTGGAACTCAAGCAATAGCCAAAATCTCAAGCAACTGGTAGGTTGAGTTCTGGTTAATGGAGAGTCTACTTACATTTATTGGCATCTACCAATTCCCATGGGTGCCTGAGAATCTACTGTATTTATATTACTTAAGTATCTATTATGGTATCGTGGCAGCTACAAGAAGGTGCTTCTCAGACCTTTTACTACGGGAGCATCGAAGACTGAGGGCCCCATTTATGCCAAGGCCACACCACCCATGGGCTGCTCCCTACCAAGGGCTGAGTGTGGTAGAGCCACCAAGGCAAACCCATTCTTGGGAGACACAGACTGGTTGTCATCTGGTTTTGTCTCAAGCACTAGCCTATGGATTTCTGAACCTTCCGAAAACTATAAAATGGTCTGCAGCCTCTCTCCCCGTCTCTGATGGCCCTCCCCGTCTGCCCAGCTCCCTCCTTACTTCCTTTCACACAGGCAGTTCCCCTAATGTTAGAGGTCGAATTGTTTCCCCTACCCCAAATTCCTAAGTTGAAGTCCTGCCCCTTAGTACCTTAGAATATAATTTTATTCAGAAATAGGGTTGTTGTAGATGTAACGAGTTAAGATGAGGTCATACTGCAATAGGATGGGCCCCTAGTCCAATGCGACAGGTGCCCTATGTGAAGATCACCACGTGAAGAGCAGATGCTTGTGGAGGGAAAACAAGTGAAGACACAGGGGGAATGCCATTGACAAGCCAAGGAACTGCTGAGACCACTGGAAGAGAGGGGGGAAATAGAAACAGACTGACCCTCCCTCACAGTCCTCAGAACGAACCAACACTGACAGCACCTGCATTTCTGACCTCTAAGCCTCCAGATCTGCGATACCATAAATTCCTATTATTTAAGCCACCTACTTTGTGGTATTTTATGGTGGCAGCCCAGGGAACTAATACACCTCACAAAATCCTCTCACTTTTAATCCTGTCTTATTATCTGCTTCTTGAATACCTCGACTAAGATCATCTTTATCTGAGCTTTTTAGATATTAAATATTAAACCTCAGTTATAGTCTTGCAAATATTCTAGTTTATCTGAATTTTAACTTAGTTTATATTATTTTAATTGACTAAAAATGTAAACTTTTATATGTTTAATAATCAGCATTCCCATGGGTTCTATCTCTCTCTTGTCCTCCCTCCCTACATCCACTCTTGCTTCCTTACTTTCAAGTCTTTCCCTACTTGAGAAAGTAGATATTAAGCATTTGTTGTGTTTTTCCCTCTAGGTTTTAAGGTTTGGACTTTACATTTAGCTTTTGAGTATATTGAGAACTTAGTTTGTGCATGTAATGAAATATAAAGTCTATGGTATTGTACTGAGCCTTTTCTCATTTCTCTTTCAAAATATGTTTACATAAATGCATTTTTTTATATGAACTTTTGAAACATATTTTTCAAGCATGCTAAAGGGAAGAAAAATGCTGTTTGGGGATTTTATTGGATATATTTTAAACAAAAGACTCAATTTCTCAATAATAAGATTAAAATATTTAGTTTTGCCATCTGAGAATGTTATGTCTCCAATTATTCAATAATTAGTTTATATTTTTTTTAGGAACTATTTGACATTTTCCTTACATAGGTCTTTTGTATGTCTTGCTAACATTACTTTTAAGTATTTTATGGATTTTTCCTTTTATAAATATTATATCTTTATGATATTTTCTAACTAGAATGAAGAAAAGTTATTTCTGCATGGACATATCAGATTCAACCACTTTTACTTATTTAAAATTTCTTATTAATTCCAATTTTGGGGACTTAGCACATTTTTTTGGAATATGCTTCGTGATAGTAAATCTCACAGAAACATTGGCTGTGAGAGTTGGAAGGATCTAAAGGTCATCCTACCCTCTCGCTTTATAAATGATCCATCAGGGAGCCTCAGCACCAAGTTCTAAACATTCTGAAAGAAAGGACCTAGGAAGGCCCCGCCCCATCATCCTGGAGGTTCTGAAATCAATGATCAGACAGCTCAATATTTCTGAATAATCATAGTGATAAAATAACTAACCATTTATCCAGGTTCCGGCACTTGCTAGGTGCTTTACATGAGCTAATTTCATTCTTAAAATAGTTATTTGAAATACGATTGTTCATACACCCTGGCAGATGTGTCTAACTGGAATGTCTACCCTCTTCTCGCTCCTTGTGGCTGTGCCTCTATCCAGTCCTTTTTAGGGATAGAAGGTAGTACAAAGTGACTTTTTAGGGTCCCTGGTTCTGATGAGTCTTAGTCTATTATTACATTTTATTAGTTTCAGGTGTACAAAACAACATAGCGATTAGACGTTTATATACCTCACGAAGTGATAACCCCAATATGCCTGTTATTAGCCATCTGACACCGTATGTAGTGATTAGAATATTATTGACTGTATTCCCCATGCTGTACTTCATCCCTGTGACTATGTGTTGAATTATAGTTGACATTAAATATTATTTTATATTATTTGGGGATACAGTGTAGTGGTTAGACAGTTATATGATTTATTATGTAGTGATCCCCCTGGTAAGTCTAGTACCTACATGGCACCGTCCATATTTTCTCAAGTATTATGGACTATTCCCCCCTATTTGAAAGCTTCCATTGGCTGGATCTGAATGCCAAGTCAAAAACAGTTCATTTTTTCAGAACATTTTGAGCCCCTGTACGTGCACTGTTGACAACTGTAAAAGACGATCACAGTGGTTTCTAAGCAAAAAGAGTTTACATCTAGAGTCACAGACACCTCATGATGGAAAGGACTTGGACATCACGTTTCTACCTACTCTCTGGCGTCCTCCTGAACGCTTAGCCAGGCCCTCTGGAACAGCTCTCTAAGTGATAGAAAGCCCCTCCTTTCTGAAGTCTGTCTCCTTGTGTTTTCTACCCACCTCTACTCAAGTGCCTTTTGTAGTCACACAGATAGATTAAATTTCCTTAAATTTTTTTTAAGACAACCACTATGTGGTGCATTCATCCTCCTCAGCAAAATCTCTTATCTTCTCTGGTCTCCAGTTTCCTCAAACATTTGTCATGTGAGCCCCTACTCCTTCCTTGACCTCATCCTCTGAAGGTGAGCTCATCAATAAACCTCTTAAAATGTAGGATCTGGTCCTGAACAGAGTAGTTATGATGTGGTACCAATAGCACACAGCAGAGAGGATGTATTGTGTCATCTGATCTGGACAGTACTTTTGTCAATATAGTTGAAGGTCCTAATGGTTATTATAGCAATTGTATTATGTAACTTTTGATTCTCTGCCTTGCTCCCAATTCGGATCGTCCACCAATCTTTGTCATCTTAGTAAACAGTTGCACAATTCACTCAAGTGATCCAGCCAACACCTGGTTAACCTCCATGACCCCTTCCCCTCAGGCAATGCACTGGTAAGTCTCATGTGTAGTTTCTTTAGATGGATCATCACCTCTACCACTACCACCCCCATCACCTTTGTCTCTCTTCTGGGCTGATGGGGTAGCCTCTTTGTCTAAGGGTTTCTTCTCTGGGATCCTATTTAATACATTCTCCACACAGCAGACAAAGCAATCTTCTCAAAATGTAAATCACACATGATACTTTCCTACTCAAAACCTTTCAGGATGCTGCAAATCACTCTGAGACAAAATCCGGTCTCCTTTACTGTGGCCCCCACGACCCTCTGTGATCTGCCCCCCATCACACTTCCCTCTTCACCTTCCTCTGCTCCAGCCACCTGGGCCTTTCTTCTGTTTCTTGAACTCATCAAGCTTCTCCCTTACTCAAGACCCTTGTGTGTGCCATCTCCTATGCCTGGAATTGTTCTCCTCCTTCCTAGTTCTTTTCTTGGCTCATTCCTTAAGAAATGAATTAAGGGAATTACTGTCTGCTCAAATGTCGCCTACTCAGAAAGTTCATACTCAACTACTCTATCTAAAATAGAACTCCTATTAATATATCCACAATCACATAGTATTTCCTTACTCTCCTTTATTTTTCTTCCTGGTGCTTATCACCAGCTGCCATCATATGTTTATTTGCTCATTTGTTTAATTTCTGTCTCTACCACTAATATGTCAGGTCCCAGTGCAGAAACTTTATCTGTCTCATTTTTTGTGTAAAGGTGTCTAAAATAATTCCAGACACATTCCTAAGACTGGTAGATTTCTGACACAAATTTGTTCATGAATGAAGTAGTGACTAAATGGATTGTATTGAGATTGTAGTCAGATAAACTCTTTAGTTCTTTTCTTTCCTAAGATTTTTTCTGTGCATTACGGTTTCCTAAAAGAGTTTGGTAATTTTATCTTGTATGCATAATTTGTTTGGAGCTACAGGATTTAAATTCCTTCCTTCCAGTTTGGTAGTCTTATATCTGGCTCTGAATTTACACTCAACTTTCTCTCACCTCTTGGCCATACTTTCTTTCCTAGTCTGAACATCTTTCTCTTTGACAGATAAAATGAGATCTGGGACATTCTACTTCATTCTGATAGATGTTCATGTATGAGTATTACCAGCTAATCAACTCATCAGGCTCTGTCTTCCTTCCTATTCTTATTCTAAAATAGAAAATAAATAAAAATAATTTTTCTCTTAAGCATTTTTCCTAAGTTTTGCCTTTTCTCTGGGTCCATTTCATTTCAGAAAGCAGGCCTAATATAAGTGAAACAATGAGAAAATTGTATAAAATTTCGTATGATTGGGTGATACAGCACCTAGACTCTAAGGTTTAAAGAAAACTGAATGATCACCAAGAGTTTGCAGAATTAGAAATTATTTTGTGTAGGATGTATCTCAAGTTTTAAATACGCTGGTATATATGAAAGAGGGAAGTCATAGATTTTTAGAAACCCAGTGTGAGAAGTAGTTTTGTTGTTGTTGTTTTTATTTGTTTGTTTTTGTTTTTCATTAGCAGAGCTTGGTGCTGGTAATTCTGTCAGACTGCGTGTGCATCTGTCAGATAGCTGTGCATGACTTTCATCATCAGCCAAAAGAACATCAAGGGCCCTGCGAGGTCAAGGGCAGAGTGGCAGATTGTTCAAATGAAGTTTTCAGGTCGGCAGACAGCCTTGGACGCACTCTTGGAGGGTGAGGTCACTAACATCACAGCAGCAAGCATAAGCTAACCATCTTGAGAGAGTAATGATTCACTGCTGGCTTAGCCCACAGACCTAGCAACCATTTTCTCAAAATAACTTTCCTTACAAAGGGCAGAAGCACTAAGTATGTGTGTTTGTGCTTGTGTATGTGTATGTGAGCTTGTGAATATGTGCATGCTGTGACCATACATGCCTGTACGTACTGTAAAGAAAAGCACTTACTCTTTTTTTAACACTAAATCCATATTTGTTTAGTTTTGTTTTATATATCAGTGAGGTTTTCCAGTCATCAAGGCTTTGCAAAATGCATTGTAATGGCTCCAAACAGTAGGGAAAAAGTATGGTTTTGCCACTGAAGCATTTGAATGGGATGACATTTTACATCTAGTGTTATGTAGATTCAGAGTGCAGGAAGGAATTTGGAGGACTGTGGTGGGGAAGGGGTCTGATGGACACACTTGAGGGTGCACTGCACCCCTGTAGTGGCAATCTAACCTATTGGTAAACTTGACTGATTGGTAGTAAACATTATGGACCATGAAAATTATACCACATGGCTAAGTTTTGCTTTTTCAACAACTATACAGTTGGGCTGACCTAACTCTCATTTCCTGTTTCCTTTTTTGGTTGTTAGTCTCAATTCCTCCCACATCTGCACCCAGATATATCTTATTCTGCAGCCTGTCTGCTCATCTGGGCTCTGGGGTGACCTCATTCATGAGGAGAGGCCTGCAAGCTGTGCTCAAGATGGATGGCCACTGTAAAATGGGTGCGTGTGCTCTGAGCCCACAGCTGCTAGGACGCTCTGGCCACCTTTGCTCGTTGTGCTGCCATGGGCTTTGCAAAAGGTTTTCAGCATATGTTTGTCTGGGTATTTTCAAAGCTCATACACAGCTCTGTTTGAAATATTTAACTTTACATGAGGATGTTTGAGGCTTCCTGAAATTATTCTTGTGATTTATAAAAGAGATGAAATCTGATCCTACAAAAATGAATAGAATGATCAAAAAACCAAATGGCAATCCACTCATTTGCTGTCTTTTTTGGGGTAGTGGGGGGACTTTATATGCAGAGAACTTAGCTCTTAACTTCTGCTTTCTTTGCAATCAATCTGTCAATATGTATTGTTCCACTTAATGCTTGCAATATGTATTGTAAGGACTAAGTACAAAGGTAGAGACAGAGGAGCGAAAGTCTTCAAATTCCACCCTTTAGGGGTACAATCCAGTTGAGAGACACTATTGACTGGCATGGAGTAGCATTATATAACACTAATAGCAAATAGTTTTCTGAGTGCTTATTTGTGCCCAAACTTATTATCTTTAAACATATCATCTCATTTAACCTTCATAGCAATCTTATTAGGTAGGTGCTATTATTCTCCTCATTACTCTGGAGGGAAGGAACTTGAAGTTGGTACGACTGAGGAACTTGGAAGACCACTCTTCCCAGAGAGCCAGGATTCACACTCAATTCTTTCTGAGTTCACAGGAGATGGGGCTCCAGAGCTTAACATCCTAACAACAGCGATGCTGTAGCACCTCTTGAGTGCTAATCTCTGTAGCTCATAAAGTCAACGCTGTTAGAGTGAAGAGGGCAGGAGTGTGAGGGTTCTAGCCAGCAGTGGACTTTCAGATCATTTGCAGTGACCCCACAGCAGGAGTACCTCACATTGGTTCAAAGTTAAATTCCTCAATCTGTTCCCAAAGTGTTCCTTCTGAAACAAAATAATATAAGCACAAACAAATATATAAAGAGATGAAGGCTTTGGTTTTTGTCCTGTTTTTCATCCTGGTTCCTACCACCAAAGCTGCTTTAGATTATGTGGATAATCCCTTTCCTTTAGTTTACAAGTTAAGTCCACACAGGAAATGCAGGTGCCATAAGGAACTCTTCACATTCTTTGTTTTCTTTTGTAATTTCTTTGTAATTCTTTTAGTATAGTACAGTTATTAAGAGCAAGAACTTTGGAAGCACACTGTATTTAAATCTTAGCTCCTTCACTTACCAGTAGTTGGCACCCCCTTTTTGTGTTTCAGTTTCTTGCTTGAATCTACTTTACAAGATTGTTGTAAGGATTAATAAGATATATAAAATTTTAGAAGCGTGGCTGGTACTTATTATATGCCAACATTATTGTTAAATAATAGTTGTTAATTATTGGTAGAGAGGATTGGCCATATCATATTCTCTTCCTAAAGACTATTAGCGTAATAGGTGTTCTCTGAATATTTGTTAAGTAAAAGACACAAAGATTTTGTTTACAATGTTATTTAGGTCTTTGATTTCAAGGCAATAATTAAAGCATGAGCCTGAGTTCTGAGGATATTTTGAATGATAAACATATACAATGCTGGGCTCAGAGATGAACAAACAAAGGCTAGAGATTCACACCACCCCACTGAGGCAGCCTGGACAGGATTTTTATCCGTTTGTGATAAGCTAGTAACAGGGGTTCTCAGATCTGTAATACTCTAAGACACCTCCAACTGGTTAATTAAATGGATTGAAAAGTTCTCAAAACACTTTCAAAGAACAATTCACCTTGATTCTCTTTAGCTTAGAAGTAAACATTGGCCATGTAGAATTTCTCAGGGGGTGTTGATGACCATCAGTAACTCCAGGGGCCATAATTTTCATCTTTGTCATTTATAAGAATGGCACCCCTTGGAGTTGGGGCATGTACAATATTGCTGAACCAATCATAGCTGAGGACAGTTGGGAATTGTTGACTAAGGATGATTCCCAGAGTGGTTGTATTAGTCATAATATGATAGCAGGCGTAGCCTCCCTGTGAACTAGGTGTAATTCCTATTCATTAAACAACAACAACAAATGGGCTTTCATTTAGCAAATATTACTTCAGACCATGATCCAGGAACTGTGGATGTCCTCATGGAGTGTACATTATCATGGAATCATAACCAGTTCAGAAACAATAGGTTGGTTTGATAAAAACAATTAATGTGAATTAAGTGATGCAAATAACTAGTTGGAGAGGAAGCTAATTTTTTAAAACAATGTGTGTGCCTTGTCGGGAAGAACACAATATAAGTGAAACTTATACCTGAGAATGAACCATGACAGGAATCTAGTTTGCTTTTCATAATTACTTTAGTTCATTTTTTTCTGAAGATGAAGGTCAATATTATTCTCGCTTAATGTAACGGAGCAGACAACAGAGTAATTTGAGATCTTGAATAAAGGAAGTTGCTAGTTAGGTAACATATGAAATGGGCAAATAATACCATAGATTTCACCAGAGTTTATGCATATGCTTAACATTCTTAATTTTATGCACTATTTAACATTGAGTGGTTAAGTCAGATTACATCATATCAACAACTATAATATTTTAAAACTCACTGGTGTTCTTCACTCAAGGCCATCCCCTGACCCCCAATCTGCCCACCACACCCAGCAAATCTGTAGCCTTTACAAATGCTTTTTAACAAAACAATAACATTTTCTTTTTCCCTGAAGTGAATTACTAATCCCTTTATGTTTCAAGAACTTTTTCAAAAAAGAAGTTTGCAAGTTATGGCAACCAAGATGAACTTCAGTAGGTGAATAGATAAGTAAACTGTGATATATCCAGACAATGGGATATCATTGAGTGCTAGAAAGAAATGAGCTATGAAGCCATGAAAACTTTATGGAGGAAATGTAAATGCATATAGCCAAGTGAAAGAAGACAATGTGTAAAGGCTATGCACTGTATGATTCCAACAAATGACATTGTGGAAAAGTCAAAACTATGGAGATAATAAAAGGAGAGTGGTTGCCAGGGATTAGAGGAGCAAGGGGGATGAATAGACAGACCACAGAGGATTTTTAGGGCAGTGAAACTTCTCTCTGTGAGAGTGTAATGATGGGTACAGGTCACTATACATGTATCCGAATCCAGAGAATGTCCAACACCAAGAGTGAACGCTAATGTGAACTGTGGTCTTTGAATGATAGTGATGTGCTATTGGAGGTTCATCAATTGTAACAAACACACCACTCTAGTGGGATGTTTAATGGGGGAGGCTCTGCATGTATGGGGGAAATGGAGTCTATGGGAAAACTCTGTACCTTCTGCTCAATTTTGTTGTGAACCTAAAACTGCTCTAAGAAACCAGAAGTCTGTAAAAAAGAAAAAAAGAAGAAGAGGTAGAAGAGGAAGAAGAAGGGAGAAGTTTGGATTATACCTGTGATGTCATTTTCCTAGTTCCATTGGGCATAACTAAAGAAAGAAAAAAAGAAAGAAAGAAACATTTGAATCCATATGATCATTTTTGATTGTTAAACATCAAATGTGTCTTAGTAGAATAAGATCTAAGGAATAGACACACCCAAAGTGACAATGTGTAAACAAAGCTTCAGCCCAGAGCAATCTGAGCTGTAAAGGACATTAAAGCTCATTAGCAGGATTCCTGCACAGAAACACTCACAGCCACAGCCTTGCATTTCACAGTTCTTAGAAAAATCTCATTGATGTTGGGGTGTTGCACTCAGGCTGAGAGCCCGAGGTCTTTAATTGGAAGGCAAACATATTGGTTTTATATCTTGTGCTTTCTGGAGGGTGTAGCTTTTTTATTTTTAAAGTGACAATAGTGATAAAATGGAAGGGGGAAAATCCACTCACCTCTGACTATATTAAACCACCCACCAGCTGTTCAGAACAGAACACTTCAGTTGTGTCCTATGAGAAGTCTTTACCATATGAAAAGGAGATCCTTGCTGGGGGATTAACAAACTGAACTGGGTGAAATGCTACACTTGCTTTTGATGGTGTGAGAGTTACCTTTTGCAAGCTATTGATATTCTTTTTCCACTGTTTTCTTAAAGATTAGCCTTAGGGAATTTAAATAATTAGGCATAAAATCTCTGGCATGATATTTAATCAATCACGCCTTGGTTTTCAGCCGATGCTAGGGCTGCAGTCAGCTGTGGAAAGGCAGAGATGACAGCAGTCAAGGGGATGGGCCACACAGTCCTCCTCACCAGCTGTGGGGGCTTGTTCTCAGGGTGACCGGGAGTGTCGGGGAACAAGCCACATCCTTGAGCAATCTGGTCACACTGCTGGAGTTTCTATGTTTGTTTATTGTGTAGTCTGAAATTCTCCTTTGCAGGCAAACTGAAGCCATGAAGGAGTAAGAGCAAACAAGTGAGATTTCAGAAAAATTCAGGAATTTCCTAAGTCACATGGTTCTAGGACGCATGGGGAGAAATGATGAAATTTGTATAGGCTGGACAAAAAGCCCATGGGCTGGGCTAGCCTTTGGCATTTCAGTTCTTGGGTATATTAGGGTTCTTTACAGAAATAGAACCAATAATGTGTGTGTGTGTGTGTGTGTGTGTGTGTGTGTGTGAGAGAGAGAGAGAGAGAGAGAGAGACAGACAGACAGACAGACAGACAGAGACAGAGACAGAGACAGAGACAGAGACAGAGAGATTAAGATTTATTTAGGGAGTTGGCTTACGTGATTATGGAGATTAGTGTGTCCAGGTTCTTCAGAGTAGACGGTGAGGCGGGACGGTGAGGCTGGGGACCCAGGGAGGAGCTGATGTTTCAGTTTAAGTCCAAAGTGATCTCCTGGGGAGATCACTCTGTTTTATTAAAGCCTTCTACTGATTGAATAAGGCCCACACACATTATGGAAAGCAATCTGTTTTACTCCAAGTCCATTTACATGTTAGGCTCATCCAAAACAATATACTCACAGAAACATCCAGAATAATGTTTGACCAAATATCTTGGCACCATGACCCAGTCAAGTTGACACATAAAATTAATCATCCTAGCAGGTTACTTATCAGCTAGTAAGACTAAATACTACATGTTGCATCATGTGAAATGCCACAGTATTTTGAGAAGTCAAGGAGAGAATTTAATGAACATATAAGTCAGAATCTTTAAGATAATATATAAAAGACTAGTTTGAAAAATAAGATAACAACAGGCTATATGAGTCTAAATAAAAAAACATAATAGCTAATATTTATTTGGTACTATGCATTGAGAATGTTTGAATTTTCACAAAACTCTCTGAGTAGCAAATACCCTAGAATTGAGAAATCCAAATCCCCCCTCTACCACTCACTGCCTATGTAGCCTTGTCAAGCCCTTTAGCCTCTCTGTACTTCAGGTTCCTTAATAGGAAAAATGGAAGTAATAATAGTACCCATTGCCGAAGATTTTGGATGATGAAATGAGTGATCCCACACCAAGTATTTAAAACAGTGCTTGGCATATCAGGAGCACTCAGTAAAAGTTATCTATTAATATTACATAGGATTATAGAACAGAGAGATGGTAAGCCAAAATGGTAGAGGAATAGCCATAATATCCACTGAAATCTAGAAATGGTGTATTTGCTGGGTGTCCATGTATGCTACTGTCCAGCGTGTTTGTGAGGAGAAAAAAGAATGTATCTTCCCACTGAAGTCTTATGAACCTGAAGTTCAACTGAAAACACTCATTTCAGTCTCCCTCAGCAAGCCCATGACCAAATTTGCCAAAAGGTAGTATGAGGGAAACCTGACATTTGTCACATGTGTTCTTCAATACTGTTACTTTTGATTGTCTTTATTGAGTCTGGATTAAATAAAACCATCTAATGTATGGAGTTTGCCCTAGAGTTGATAACAGAAAAAGGGCCTTCACAGGCCTACATTTCCCTGAGTTTATTTTATCATGTCTCAGACTATAGGAATTATCTTGCAGAAACCCCTTTTGACTTACAGTAACACTGGGATCACCATACTAAAAATCAATGTGTATTTTGTTTCATTCTAGGGAGTCTCAACAACAGTAGCCTGAAACACACTTTAGTATACTCCTTGTGTCATTAAAAGTCAGCTGCTGTCGATAGGTCTCAGATTTCCTGTAACTCAGTCAAGGGCATTTTGGAGCTGTGAGGGCCAGAGTCACAAGGGAACCATTCGTAAGATCTTTAAGGTTTAAGTGACTTCTTGATTTAACATCTCATTCCTGACTTTCCCAGCTTTTCCTACCCTATTTATGAAACTGAACTAATTTCTGAGTCTAGTTTGCACTCCACTCTCAAGTGCAGGAATACCCCCTTTCATTGGACTTTGCTTTATGGTGCTTTGCAGACATTGACCCCCCACTTTTTTTATTAATTGAAGGTTTGTGGCAATCTTGCATTGAGCAAGTCTATCAGAGTCAAAGAGGCCTCAACCTGCTGAAGGCTCAGGTGATGGTTAGCAATTTTTTTTTTACCAATAAAGTATTGTTTTAATTATGTACATTGTTCTGTTAAGCATAATACTATTGCACACTTGATAGACAGTATAGTATAAACATAACTTTTATGTGCACTACAAAACCAAAAATTTGTGTGACCTGATTTATTTAATATTCACTTTATTGCAGTGGTCTGAAACTGAACCCACAATATCGCCAAGATATGCCTGTGCTTTGGTTTCCTTTCCTTCTCTGAATTTGCTTATTGCTGCTCCAGAGAGCAATGCCCTTATTGGTTTCCTTTGTCTAGGGCTTTGGTTGCATAACAGATTTCAAAACCTTCACACGATTGTTTTTAGACCAGATAGAATTCTGACTAAGAGAATTCCCTATAGCCTAAAAACCCATGTCATAGACCCCATATAGCTGTTTTCTGCTTGTGGGCTCAATCTTCAACTCTAAGCATGGGAAATCAATAAATAGCAACAAATACTTTTATGCTAACTAGATTGTAAAGGGTTGTCCAATTCACCATTAAAAATCAAAAATCAGTCAGACCATTACATAGAGACCAGCAAATTATTAGATAACCACGGTTATTTCCTAGTGTTTTGACAGTTCCACTTAGCATAACGGTGAACTGGAGACAATTCTGACCACGTAGGCCCCCACACAATGTGTTATTGACTTGGCTGACTTATAAATCTTACAGCCATGAGATATCAGCAACTCACTCCTTCACAGATGTGAGGTATATCATCAGGGTGTGAAAAAGATCCACTGAAACTGATATGCTGGAAATCTTTATTTCAATCTATAAAATACAATGAGATTAAGAATAAGAAAGTGTGACCAATACTAGTGTTTTATAAGCAGGTATACAAATGGAAGATGATATTGCTAGTATTATAAAGATCAACTATCATCTACCTATCTTTCTATCTATGCTAAGACATCTAGACCAGAGGAGTCTGGTACACGTCAAAATAATCCGTGTTGTGACCCTCTATTTTTATTTTTTGCCAATAGTCCTTCAGGCCTTGATAGAGGAGTCCAACTTCAGTTTCAAAGACTGCATTTTGAGATTTTTAAGAAATGAATGATATCTTTAATTTATCCCTTTTTTATTTTGATACTGGGTCTTATAGATCCATTACTACTATTCACCAACTGGCGGAGTAAATAAAGTTAATACCATAGACACATCAAGGGTCAATCTTATAAACTGGCATGAACTGTACAAGTGTGTGTGTGTTTGTGTCATAAATTGTTCTGTGTGATCATATAGCATTGTTATTTGCAGAAAACTTCATATTTTTGTTAGGTCAAGAAGCTGTAATTCTCTAAGTGCTCCCTGAACCTTATTTAATGCAGCAAACCACAGAAGGGGCTGGGTTGAACTTTGGTGTCTGCAAGTTGGAAAGTAATAACTTTCCCCATCTTTTCTGTAAGTGACTTGTGCCATGTGATGAATGCAGGCCCTTCCCTCACAAGGGTTTCCTGGTATTATACACTTGTAGCAAATAAGGTTAGAACCTTTAAAATATAGCATTTAGTAATGTGCTGGAAATAGCTTCTTCTCGATCCGTTTAAAGGTCACCGCGTTTGCTTTCCAGGCGTCATTTTGCTCAAGTCTCTACCGAGTGGAACTGAGAACAAGCTGGCTTTGTGCCTTCAATTTTCCCAAGCTAAGAGTGAAATGGCAGAATCTTTCACATAAAATGGTGTGTGTGTGTGTGTGTGTGTGTGTGTGTGTGTGTGTGTGTGTATTTTCACATGCACATGCACAGTGTTAAGTTTAGATGTAGAAATGCATTGCTAAGATAATCCCAATGTTGGTTATACATACACACACTGCTTTTTCAATTGGAGGTAACGTTAGGCTCGTATTATCATCAGTCCAGAAGCCAAGCTTAGAGGAATGAAATCACAGCAACCGTTACTAAAGGAAAACAAACTCTGGAGCATGCACTCAATCAATTATTTGGACTTTCCCTGAGCACTCTTTCCACCATGCTTCACCAAACCAAAGTATACTAGCATCAACCCACGAGCTTTGACGCTGTTCTATTGAAAAAAAAATAAATTCATTAAGCCATTGATATAAAGCAAGAAAAAAAAAAAGAAAAGAAAAAAGAATCACAGCACTGTTGTCAAAATTAGTATTGCAATAGTAGATCCAAATGTGAGAATATTTCATACTAACTGATATAACTTAAGATCAGGCTGGCAAAAAGAGAATGGCTGCCTTTGTAAAACATATCCATTCCTAGAATTATCACTATCATTTGTCAGCATGGCCAGTAGTTTCATGTCCCTCACGTCACCATCATTAGCACCATTGTTAGCATCATCCTCATGTTTAAAGTTATCAGTAGTGGTTTTTTATAAGATATACACTAAATATTAAAAGTGTTTCATATCTGCTAATATTCTATATTCATGCCACAGCTAATTCTGATCCAGTCTCTGCCCATTAAAAACTCTACCTACAACCCAAGCCCAAGGTCTAAATTTTCTGTCTCCTTCTAGGACCTCCCTTCTAAATTCCTCATATTAGCCATTATCTGGCTTTTAAGGATTGTTTATTTGTATTTATCTTTTCTGATTGTTATGTATCTTTTCAAGTGTGCATATTTTGTTGGTTTAGCTAAAATATAAGGGTCTCAAAGGCAGGGATGTGTTTTGTACATTGGTATAAATACTGTATTATTTAGATTCATGTCTTGTATATAATAATATGTAGCATTTAAGAACTATTCAATAGATTGCAATTTTACAGGGAAAATGGAGAATTTGTTCAAAGCCAAAATGTTCCTGTAAGTGGTATTGATTTAGCCACAGAGGTGTGTATGTGAAAACTGCCCCATATGCCCTTAGTGGGGATAGCATGAGAGCCTGAGAGATGAAGAAAGTTGGAATTTGTATTAAGTGGAGAAGATTTCTCAGAAAAGAAAGGATATGGCCTTGATTTTAAAATATTCTTTGCATGTAACATGTGAGCTTGGCAAAGTCTGTTGAGAGGGTAGAGGAAAATGCTGTAAACATGAAATCAGAGGGTTAAACCAGCAGCACAAAGAGCCAGGCTCATGTGGGAGAGCAGACTAGAAAATGGAAAAGCAGGGTCAAGAGTTTGCATTTAGACTGAACAGATGAGAATTATCCTTAGATTTTGAATCGCTGAAGTACGTCATCCGTAACCATACATAAAGAATTGTTTCAGGGGCAATACGGAGTGAGCAAGGAGCAGAGGTTGCCATAGCTCCTGGAATGAAAAACCCAGCTCTCACCAGGGGCTGGAGGACAGGGGAAGTGATGAGGGGCACGCAGAGGGAATTGCTCGGCCCTTCAACCTGATTGATTCTATAAGAGCCAAAGGAGTGGTAGGGTGACATTGTCAATGCCACCAGAGCCTCAGGGGCAAAAAAGAATTTGCCTTTGCCCCATCCCGATTAGGAAGAGTGAGCAGTGAAACTGTATTAACCAATTAATAATGAGTAGGATGGTGGGAGGTCATCTACTCCCCAGTTCCAGAGAGATCTGTGCATGGGCTCCAGAGAGAGAGATTGTACTCAAAGCCAGTGACTGGAAATGAGGAGCACTGTGTTCTAGATTCGCCAAATCATTTATTACACATCACAACTTCTCTGAGCTTTGGAAAAACAAGAGGAACAGACCAAGTAATTTCTCACAAGTTTTCATGTTCTCTGTTCTAGACTGAATTTCAGTGCACCATTGCTTGAGATTTGACAGCATGTGTTTGTTGGTAGAAACTGTAATTTTTGTGGATTCAGTCCACATAGCTGCATAGAACTCCTAGAAATCAGAGGCCTTCTTATCCGATACCTGCATTTTGTAATATATATTCCTTTGCACATTTTATTCCAGGGTTGTTTCTTTTAAGACTGTAGTTGACTTTGCTTCAGGGGAGCTATGTCAAATATGACCTTGATGAGAGAGATGCCCAGGGTGCTAGGAGACAGATAGAGAAGAGAACAGAGACCTTGGAAGGAGAGCCACAATTGTAGCCTGCTTTGTTTAGGAGTATGCAATGACATAGGTTGATCAATGCAAAACCCAAAAACATGTTTATATCCTTACAAATGAAAGTATAGTGTCTGTACTTGCAGACACACACTGATGCCACATATTTGCCTTAAAGTTGGAAATGTTAGCTGAGTGAGATTCAAAATAACACCCTGCCATGTGAATTCCCTTTGTTTGGTTTATTTGTTGTAAATAAACCTCACAGCATCCCATATTTGTATCTGTACACACACACACACACACACGCACACATACATATGAACATATATGAATACATTTCCTTAACTGTGGTTCAAAATGCAATCCATAGCTGAATCTAATGTAGCTTCTAGCTCCAGCTACCAATTTACAAGAGAGAAGATAGGAAAGTGTTAACTTATACCGGGGGAATGCAATCAGCTGCATCCAGATTGAGGAAAAATCTTCAGAGCATATCCCCTGATTTCTTAACAAACATATTATAGGAAAGACAAAGAGAAATGAGGTAGAACCCATAGATCAAAAAATACTTCAAATATTTATAAGTGAATTGTAGTATATGGACTTCATTTGCATCCTAATTCAAACATACAAATTTGAAAATTATGACATTTATGAAATAACTGCAAATGTGAACACTGACTAGGTACTTGCTAATTTACAAAATATTGCCAATTTAAATAATGGTGTAATAGTCTTGTGGTTTCTTAAGGATTCATTATCTTTAGAGATATATGCTGAAGTATTTACAGATGAAATGATATGACGTATAATTTGCTTCAAAATAATATAAAAGAGGAGACTTGCTGAAACCAGGCTTGGCCATGAGTTGCTTATTATTGAAGATGGGTGATGATTATGCAATAGTTCATTGTACTATTCTGTGTTTGAAATGTTCTACAATAAGAAAACAATGTTTTAATGCTATCAATTTACATTGAGTTTTTTTTGTTTTTTTTTTTTTTTTTTGATCCTTGGAGCTTTCTTAACACTTCATCTAGTGACAGGTTAGATTGTCCTTTAAAGAATGGGATATAGATATTATTGCCCTTTGGGTAGAGGTGTTATTAATGCTGAAATAGCGGTAAGAATTGCTAACAGAAAGAAAGTATAATTTTTATTGTGCTAATGGATTTCTGCCCATTTTCAAACTGGGATCAAGAGGGGAAAAAAGAACCTTAATTTTTCTGGCATCGTTGTTTCTAGTAAGTCCTTCTGGCCTCTTTGCAGAAGGAAGTTCCTGATGGAGAAGGGCCCTGGTGCACTGACAGTTCCAGCATTTAGACTCAGACTTAATTCCTGAGTTTCATGTGATTTCCAAGCAATAAATGTGCTTTAGAGACACTCAAGACATTAACAATTGCTATCAAACAGCTAGAGCTATGGTTTCTCTACCCTTCACTTTTTGGAGCCCACAAAAATTTGGAGTGCACATAATTCTCTGCTCTCATCTCCTCCCTGCCCCCCAGTGAAATCTGCAGTGGCATTTGTTGTCCTATGAGTATCCTGACTGTTGCTAGTGGATTCTCCTTTCCTCACCTCTATTCTACCAATGCACTTTGGAGTAAGTTTACCCCACTCCCTGCTGCAGGTGTAGGCTTAGATCAGCTTAACCCAATCGGTATATTCCCTGGTTATGGCTATTGGTTCTGGGAAGGACGCATACCATGCATCGGTCTGATCGCAGCACTGTTGTAACACTGGGGCAGAAGATAGTTCTTCTACTGGACTTGAACAAGGATAATTGCATTCCTAACTTTGTCAGGCAGTTATCCTGCTACCACAAGGAGAGTGGGTATTAGGATGGTGATCATATTGAAGATTGCAGAGCAGAAACATGGAAAGAAATTGTTCTTTGGAGACGTGACTGAGGTAGTAGATCACTGAACCATGAAGCTGCTTTTCCTGAGATTGTATTGGTTCTGAGGATGAATACAGTTCAACTGTTAAAGTCAAATGAATTATGTGTTATCTCATTTGTAACTAAGAGCAGCTTAGCACAAATAGAACATTCCTACCTATTGATATAGAAATGATGGGGATATAATATTTTGATAAACAAGCCGGGAAGCCAGGGGTGAGAATAGACTACTCATTTCGCCTCTGGAATTGATCTATGCTCCATACCAGATATTTTAAAACAAGATTGAGAAGACTTGGATGGAGACATCAAATAAATAAACATGTTAGGTGATTATACAAGCCTCTAAGCATGGTTTTGCTGAGTCTGATCCTGTCTGGTGAACCTAGAAATTCTGAATAGTACCAAATGAAAGAATAGGGAAAATACTTCAAGAGAGAATTTGTGTGATGTCACTAGATGTTGACAGCTGAGAGAAGAGCTGAATTTAAGCTATTATTGTTTCGGTTCCCTCTTTGGAAAAACCCATGCCAGCTGTATAGGTCTGTATGCATGCCCCAAATGGCACAGAATTACTCTGTGGGGATGGACCATGCTTGCCTTATTCACCTTGGTATTTATTAACTATATTGATTGAATGCCATATATATGCTGGGAACTGTTCTAGACACTGGGAAACATTTTAGTGTGAGGTAACCAGATGGTAGACAACTAGACAAGTAAGTATATAGTCTCCCAATAGTAATAAGGCTACAAAGGAAAAGAATGGATAAAGCCGGCAAAAGAGTGCCAGGGAGCAATGCTATAATATATAGTGGTCAAGATGGGAGCAGAAATCTGAAAGACAAGTCAAAGAGAGCCGCATGGATATGTGGAAGAAGAGCATTCCAGGGAGGGGAAACAGGCAGTGAGAGAATCAAAGGTGGCAGTCGGCTTCACATGTGTGAAGAATGTTAAGAAGGACTCAGAAGTAGTGAGAAGTCAGAATAGGAAGGGCACAGAGGTCCAGCTGGGGACTTTGTCTGAATTATCAATCACTTGAGATGATATCAGAACAAGTTAAATTTGGGTACCAATGCTGTTTTATGTGCTTTTTAGTTTGAAAAGGGAATTCAATAAAAGTTATAATTGCTTACAAAATAAGCCAAACAAACCAGGCATGGGCAATGAAAAACTCCAAATCTCTTCCCTTTAATATCTCCCTCCCACTCTCCCCGTTCTATACACTTGCCCACCACCCCACCCCTGGAAATAGGAGTTGATAATTTGGACAATCAGCCATTCAGCCATACTATTACCCCTAAGCTTATACAACTTTAAACCCCTCTGCAATACACATAGAATATATATGTATGTTTATAATTACTGCTATTTCTTATAAAATAGAATTGTAATATAGACTTATTCTTTGCAACTTGCTTTATTTATGTAACAATATTTCATGCACCATAGACATTTAGCAGTTCTCTCTCACTGGCCATTTTATTTTCCTCATTTTCTTACATTTCTCCTGTGTGATGTAAGTGGGTCCTCTTAAAACTTTCTCATGTAAGATTCCAGATGATGGAAGTCACTGGAAATAATTAAGAAATTATTTTGTACAAGTACAGACCACTTTTGATGCTGAAACATAATTTTATATCTCTCTCTCTATCTCTCTATCTATTATCATCTATCATTTGTTTCCAGAGGTCCCCAATATCATTTTGCCTAGAAACTTGGAACAAAATTCACAAAAAAGGTGAATATGTGAGTGAACTATGGAATTTTAAGATACAATCATTAAGATATCATCTAAGCTAATCTTCTTTTATTAATTTGGTAAATATATACCGAGTGACTAATACTCAGTAGATGCCATGACAGATGTTGTTAGATACAAAAAGTTGTCTTGGACACAATCTCAGTCTTCATCTTAACAGAAGGGCAAGGGAAGGTTCAAAAAGATCAGTGGCTTTTCTAACTCAATAGGGAAGTAAACACCTGAGATTTGAACACAGACCACCTGGCTTTGTGTGTAGGGCTCTTTCCATTGCATCTCATGGTCTGTGGCAGTTCCTAACTGTAAATAACTGAAAGGACAGTCCTGAGTGCTGTCATTTGCAAAAAGTTTAGCTATTAGAGGTCCACATAGTGAATGAAATACTGGTTAGACAGCTCCCATTTATTGGGAGCTGGTCATTTACTCTGAATAATCTTAGTGTAAAAATCTAATTTCAACCCATTTTCTCAGAGGGTAAATTTTATTCCATTTCCTTTTCTCAAGGCTCTGTCATTAGCATATTAAACTAATGAGTGAATCAATTATTTAAAACTGGCAATATTTTTTATTATGTCTAATTAAGTGCTTAATCAGGACATTCTGGCCCTTAATCCTCTGAAAGCAGCATTCATGGGAGGATGAATGAATGGCTGGCTGGAACTTTACTAACAACCTCTTGTGCTCAGAGAACTAGAGGGGAAACTGGAGCCCGAAAGGGGAAGGTGAACAGGAATAAATCATAGAAGAGATAGGAAATGACAACAAGCCTGACCAGTAGTGACTGAAGATGCTGAATATATGAGGGCTGTCTGAAAATATCCATCCATAAATGTGTCTATTTTTCATAGTGCTTGGCTGGATACTTTCTGGACAGTCCTTGTATGTTTCTGAACAGACTTTTGACCATGAGTAAAGGCAACTAGCACCTCAACTTGAGGATGTATCTTAGAATCCCCTTTGCACAATAAAACTAAAATTTAGGGCAGGTAAAGCATTCCTTAATTTTCTCTAGTCTCCTCTAAAGTATTTTTACCATATCATTTAAGTGTTAATTAACCAATTGCCTCAATATTCAAAAAATATTTCAAAGGTCACCTGAAAATTATATAACCAATAATTATACTGCAATTCAGGGAGAGTTGTTGATTTTAAAAGTGCATATTAAGCATGTATGCACTTATTTAATATTTACCAAGCACTTTGTGTCTCCCATTATGCCATCATATGACCTAAAGTCCAAACCATCCTAAAATTGACAGTGACTCTTAACAAAAAAATCCCAGAAAATATAATCAAGATAGTGGGAGATAGTTACATACCTCTTTGTGAAACCAATAGAGCAAGCAGATAATAATCAGTATGGATAGAGAAAATTTAAACAAAGTAATTAACAGTTTTATAAAGTAATTAACAGATTATATAAAGCAAAGCAAGCAACAAATGCAGAGTAAACATTCAAGAACAAACAGAACATTTACTAAAATAGATCATATATAATAAATCATAATAGAAATTGCAAATGAATAATTCTGCTAACCAGATAATCTGACCACAAGGAAATTCTTAGAGATTAATAACAGAAAGTTAACTAGAAAATAATCCTCTGGAGTTCCCTGGTGGTGTAGTGGCTAGGCTTCAGTGCTGTCAACGCTGTGGCCTGGGTTCGATTCCCAGCCAGGGAACTACCTACATATAAAAAAAGAAAAGAAAAGAAAAGAATCCTCATATACAGGATCTGGCAGAAGTAATGCCCAGAACTGAGTTATGTTTTTATTACAAAATCATAACCATACATGCTTATGATTTTGTAATAAAAGATTTGGTATAGATTAGCAGCTCATAAAAAGGAGCATTATTTGTGTAACTATAAGTATGTATGGTTATGATTTTGTAATAAAATCATAACTCAAGTCTGGGCATTATTTCTGCCAAACCTTGTATTTAGACATTAAGAAACATGCTTCTATGGGAATCATGGGTAAATGGACAGATCACAATGAAATTAGATTACATTAAATTTAACCACAGAATTGCCAACATTCAACAATTCTTAACCTATAAAAATGGCAATTTTATAAGGTTTAACCTAATATTTAGAAATTAACTATAACCAAAATACTACATCATCAAAACTTGTGAGGATATAGCTAATGCAGTACTATAGGGAAATTTATAGCTTTTAAAACAGGTTTTAAAAGAAGATCTGAAACTAAATATGTTAACCATTTAACTTGAGAAGATAAAAGTACAAAAAAAAAAAAGGAAAAAATAATGAATATAAAAGCACTAATTAATGAATTATAAAACATACAATAAAAATGGTCAACAGTCAAATATTGGTTCTATAAAAGATTAATTGGGCAAGGTCCTGGAAAAACTGGCCCAGGGAAGAAATAAAAATGGTGCAAACATAATAACATTAGCAATAAAAAAGATAATGTTTCAAGTAATATTCAAGAAAATAAGAAGGTATACTTAAAAACTCCAGAACATAAAATATGTATGCACAATAAAAACCCAGGTCCCAGATAGGTTTTTAACAGGTAATCTCTATCAAATATTCAGGAAAACATTAACTATAATTTTCCATGACCTATTCCAAAGTATAGATAAAACTAGATGATTTTGATGCCAAAACTGACAGTGAAAAGTAAAAAAATAAATAAGATCGCCTATGATTATAACTACAACAATTATAAACAAACAATAGTGAGCCAAATCAGTAACATATGAGAATTAAAATAGTATATTACACACGCAAAATGGGTTTATTTTAAGAATATAAAGTTGTTTAATCCTACATATAATACATGATCAATACAAACTTAATGGCTGGAGAAGGGGGGAAATGGTCCTTTGAGGATAAATGGATGAGAGACCAGCTGAAAACAAATCATGATGCACATTGTTGTCATATTAACATGAATTAGACATTACATAAACTGTATTACTCAACTTAAACTTTCGTGTTCCTAATAAAGGAAAGTCAATTCTGCCTATGGCCACAGGGAGCGCTAGCTGTCATGCGTAGCCATTTTTAAGTGAATTTTCAAGATATTCTGGTGTGTGTTGTGTTTGAAGTACTATCTTGAATACATATACATAAATATTTACCACACATGCATGCACATATACATACACATACATAAATATATTCACTTATGCATACTTGAGTTTATACATGAGTTTTTGAAACAAGCAAGAAGAGACAGATGTAATACAATCAATATCTAGAACTTTTCTGTAACAGCAGAAAGGTATACAGATAGATTGTTTGTTTGTGATCTTTTGAACTTAGAAACAAATGGATTTATGAACATCCTGAACTAACCTATTGGTAGGCAAAAGATATTGTCTACACAGATTTTTATTTATTGTCTAAACAGATTGTCTAAACAGACAATCTGAAAAACAGATTTTTATTCAGTTGTAGTTCATAGCCTGACTGTGGAAAATAGTATCATATGACTAAGCATCAGCAGGACAGAATTTCTAGTTACCTATAAGGCATTTATCCTGAATTGATAGGTTCTTCCATCACATACGACCAGTTTTACTGGCCCATTCTAAACAAGAGAACTATTGTAAAAGCTCACTCTGATCATCCTTTTACAATACTGTAATGGACCATTTGTAAAGGAATAAGTTTTGTTTATTATTAGTTAGAACTAATGGGTCCTAAGCCACAGTGGCCTCTGCCCAGTAAGTTCACACGTGTGGGCTTCTTGGTAATTTCAGATTCATTTTTATCACTTTGGACTGTTGTGTCTTATTAATAATGTAACAACTAGCTTATCCACTGTCAGATGATCTGTTTGACTCTCATGACATTTTAAGAAAAAAATAAATTTTCTTTCCAAAGAAGATACTCATTATATGCTTTTGCTACAGCTCCTCAAGTCCTTCAGACTTGAGACTGTAGGAAACAGGAGGCGTACACGCATATGCAAGCTGGCATGCTAGCTCGAGAAATAATTGAAGACACATTTCTCCATGGATTGAAGTGTTTTGTTTAGAAATACATTTCCCATTATACTTTTTGCACATTTCTTTTTCAAAAACGTTTCCTTTCATGGTTTCCTTTTTTAAAAAATTATTTAATAGTGTGAGAGGAGGTCTGTTGTGGTTTGGGCATAGCTAAACCAGTTGCCGCCCTTCAAATCCTCATGTATTGAAACCATCATAATCTCTTTTATCAGAAACCACTCTGCTTTTCTCACAAAAACTCACAAATGCTTGCTTCTTCCATTTTCCCTAAATCTGGGTCATTCAGGAGCACAAATCTTAGTCAGGCTCTTTGTTTATACAACTCTGAAAAGCAAATGGTCACGTGTTTTTTAAGGGCTCCCTCCCATGAGTCCAGCGACTTTGTGATCGGGTGCCACCACCTCTTCTCATCGTCATTTTCTGGGACAGCCATTCATGTGCTGGGGAGTGGCAAGAACTGAACGTCTCCTGGAGAGAAGAGGCCTTTCGCAAGTGAACATCTTGTTCATTGTTCAGCCCTACTCCGGTGAACAGTGCTTTGCGTGGCTGGTGGAAATTCAAGCGTGAAGCCAATTTTTATGCTCTAGATGGCAAAAAAATGAAGCTAATTCCAAAAGGTTTCTCCTGCTTCCCCTGGCAGCTGGTATGTTTACATAGTGGGGATGAAAGGCCTGACATCTGTGTTTACATTTCTACGTAGAGGGTCCTCCAAACCCACAGTTAGGAATCATTTATATCCAAGCACCTCTGCCCCAGAATTACAACAGCAAAGTCTTTTAACTTCCTCTCTGCAAGGGCCTTTGATCTCCCTGTGCAAAATGCTTTCTGATGAGTTGTGATTGGAAGAGGAGGGCTGGCAAGGTTTTATACTTTGACAGCTTCCTCCTCTCTCTTTACCCCCCAACTATATAGGAATATGACCCAGACTTTTAAGTACCCAAATCTCTTTCTAGAAATTCCATCGAATCATCACAATAAAATTAAAACTGAATGATGTGACCAAAGCAGTAGGTCTCAAAAGAATTTGCATTCTTAATAAACACTCCAGCTGATTCTGGTTTTCGTTCCAGGTAGATATAAATCACCTGGGTTGCTTATTAGATATGGAAATTCCAGAACCCTATGCAACCCTACTGAATATGAATGTCTAGGTGTGGGTTCAGGAATCTGTACTTTTCACATCTTGAGATAAATCTTATACATATCATTGACTAAGAACCCTTTGACTAGTGGACACTGGGAAGAGGGGTTTTAATTTGAGGGCTAGGTTATACCAGTCTTTGTTGAAAACCAGAGGCTCAACCTCTGCTCTGTCAATGAAATGGTGGTGGTCTCTCCAAGTTGAAATCAGTGTAAGCCGATTAAATGAAATCATCTTCTTTAAATGTTTGAATGTCTTACTTAATTTTTCCTCACCACATTATACTATTTTCTATTCATAATTTTTTGGCTTGTAAATTGATGCAAAGTCGTTTAGCCGATTAAGAAGTATTTATGAAATTAAGACTTCTGAAATTTGGTCTTGGACTTGATCTAAGTTTTCATTGCTTGGATGATGCCATACCCTATCATCTGAAATGATATTCTGCTTTTTTGTAACCAAAAATTTTTATTGAGGTAATTATAGAATCACATATATTTGTAAGAAATAATACAGAGAGGGCCTTTGTACCCTTTATCTGCTTTCCTCTAATGGTAACATTTTGCAAAGCTGTAGTACAGGATCACAGACAGGATATTGGCATGGATACAACCCATAGATAATTAGATTTCCCCAGTTTTACTTGTTCTCATTTGTTTGCATGTATGTCTGTATATGTATTTAGTTCTACACAATTTTATCACATATGTAGGTAGTAGTATCAACCATCACAGTCAAGATACTGAACAGTTCCATCATCACAAGGATTCTTGGGTTTGCCTTTTATAGCCCTACCCCTCTCTTTTCTGACTCCTCTCCAAACCCTTGACAACCACTAATCTGTTCTCTGCTTCTAAGTGCTTGTCGTTTCAAGTGTTATAAAATGGGATCATACAGTAGGTCATCTTTTGGAACTGACTTCTTCTCACTCAGCATCATTTCCTGAAAATTCATCCAAGTTGTTGCATGTATCAATAGTTCTTTCTTTTCTATTGCTGAGTAGTAGTCTATGATATGAATGTATCACAGTCTGTTTAACCATTCACTTATTGAAGGACATCTAGACCGTTTCCAGTTTGGGGCTGTTATTTATAAAACTTCTATGATCATTCATATATAAATTTTTGTATGAATTTAGCTATGCTGATATTTTTATCAACTTTTTCAACTTTTATAATTTTTGTTTTTTACAAATCACAAAGCCCATCATATCCATAAAATCTTTTTTTGTTAGCTTCACTTACCTTACTTATACTATCCCCTTCCTGGATGCCAAAGCAATACTTGCCTGAACCAAGCATTTTAGTATTTGCCAAATTATTTCATGTTGTATCTCTCATCATCTCAATGAGACTGGAAGTTGTTTGAGGTAAGAAACTACTTCGTGTCTTTTGTGTAGCCTGTAATGCCTACTACAGCTTTAGACATAGCAAATGAATAAGCAAATAGACAGATAATATTATTTTTTAATTTAATTTGGTTTATTGTTGTGTCTCTGTGACCAACAGAGTGTCTCATACTCAATTATGTGTGGATACAAGGATGCGTCGAGAACATAGAACCTCCCCAGTGGATTCACAATTAAGCTGGAAAACTAAAGCCAACACTAATGCACATGAGGTTAAAGAACTGTGAGCTGCTGTGATTTTCGATGCCAAATACATAAATAGAGAGATGAGTGTGAGCTGGAGGAACTAGAGAAGGTGTCATGGAGGAAGTGGACCTTAACTCAGTCCTTAAAGAAGGAAGGGAATGACATAAAAACTGGGGAGAGGGGGGGAAGATCCTCAGTAGAAAGAACATTCCAAGCAGTGTTACAGGAGTGTTGCCGAAGGAAAGAGTTGGTGATCAGAGTAGGGACGTGAGGTGTGACCTGATTGTGACAGACCTTGAGAGGGGCATAAGCATAGGTGTATTTGTGCTGGTCCCATCTTCTGGAATATAGAATTGGTAACACAAGCCTACAGGGTTAAACACGTTGAGGTGGCTTAGTGTGACTGTTGCGTTCTGTCAGAGTTTGGACTTGCTTCTATATATTCTGGGAGTTTCTGATCTTTCAGGAAATAGTATGGAACACTGAGATTTATGCCTGGTAGATGATTGACTTGCATGTGATACCTGTTAGAAAGACTTTAAATTAGGTCCACAGATGTGTTTGATGCTCTAGTATTTGCTAAAGGAGGTCTGACTAGGAGGTAAAGCAATGGGGACACTCCCTCCACCAAAAAGGCACCAGGTGCTGAAAGGCCTGAGGTTATGAGCACACACTGTGTTGAAGAGAGAGCATGGGTCCTAGGTGAACCTGTACTTCACTAACTCCTGCCACTCCCTCTTCTCTTTTCACTCTTCATACCATCTGGACAACTCTGCTGTGAAAAATTTTTATGAAGAAGCTTTCCTAGTGGGTATAGTGAAAGAAACTGCCTAGAGGTCAGAGGTCCAGTGCAGGATCAGTGGCTTTATAGACAGCAGCCCTGAGTCCAGCAATGGTCCACAATGCCAAAGATCTCAAGAGCAGTGGGTCTCAGAACAAAGTGGTGTTCATCACCACTACATCAGCGCCAGGACCCATAAAAAAAAATCACTTGGAAGGGAGACCCTGCCTGGTGCTCAGAGCTTCACGATGGTGCTATTGTTATCAAGGCAGTATGGTCGTACTTACTCAACAGTGCGGCCTGGGGAGGAATGGGTCCTGCAACTTCTGGCGTTCAGGTAAAAACTGAATAGTGAATGTCAAGGCAAATCATGCCTTAGATACTGGCTGTGCTAATTTGTGGCCAGCTGCAGAAGACATTTACATGTATCAACAGCAAAGAGAAGTTAATAGGCGTAGGGTTTTGTTGATGGTTCTGTCCCTTACACTTCTGTGTTTGTTTCATTTCCATTTTCAATTGTGAAGACAAGGCATTTATTAACAAATGCCTAAAGAACTCTGCAGTTTTATATGTCTGCAATAGGAAAATGTTCATAGCCTGAGGGTCCTGCAGTAAAAAACAAAATGTGTGTAATTCCTAAATACTTAAGGAATTTTAAGCACAAATTCACTTAGAGTATTAATGACTTTAATAAAGGCAGACATCTAACTGAAAATCAACAAATCATTAGACTTGCAGTAAAAGTGTAAGCAATGCCTAATTAATATACTTGTTGATTATTTTCCTTGATAAAGTCATTGGTTATTAAGTTTAATGGTGCCTCGAAGATAAACTGAATAGTGAGAAAGGCAACCAGCCAATGACTTGAGGTCATTTAAACAAAAAAGCACTTTCTTCCTACTTTTCTCCTTTAGAATAACATCAGTTATTGTTACTGTCATTGTTTTTATATGGTCATTATTATTTGATCTAATTGTCCACCTGAATAAATTCAAACATTCTGGGATATACACAGAACCTCAAAGCACTCTCTAAAATAAAGTGATAGGCAGTGTGATATTAGAAATATAACTTGTGATTTCAATTGTTCTTGAAGAAACCTCTTTGGGTTCAAGGTGAACTCTCAGTGGAGCCTTTTTCCACACTGGCTGTAGCCCATGGAGAGGCAGCAGGTGGCTGCCTTGTGATCATTGCAGGGAAGGTTGGCCCTGTAAGCTCTGGTCTATAAAGATGAGACATTTATATAAATTATTCAAGGTCCTTTTTTAAAATTAAATTTATTGGGGTGACATTGGCTAGTAAAATTACATGGATTCCAGGTGTACAGTTCTTTATTGTCTGCGTGTTGCATTGTGTCTCATCGTTACCAAATGGCAGAACAAAAATTAAAACGAGGTCTGTGTGACTCTGAAAACTTGCATTATTTTTCCTGTTCCATGCTCGGAGAAAGATGATATATGAGTCACCAGCCTTAGGCCTCTCCACCAAGCATTCTCCATATTATGAGAGTAACTCCCTCCCTTGAGAAATAAGAAGTAAGTAAGCAAGCACATTCCTTGAGGAGCACAAAACACTTAATTGCTCTTCGTCACTGCTCTTACTCGGGACAAGGTTAATTAACTCTGATCTTTTCATTTGCATGGGACTAATGTGGATGGCTTAATAATTGCTTCTTAAAAAGAAAGGCTTCTGAGAAAATACCATGTGAATAAATCTGAACCTTCTTCACTCCTTCCTACTGCCTGAACTTGTTTTAGACAAAAGAAGTCTGTGATTAAAAAAAAAAAGCTGAACATTTCTAATCTGATGGTGAAAACCCTTTTCATCATGCTCACAGATACCATCAAAGTCTAAGAAATACTGCCGTGTATTAAGATGTATATTTTTGAGCTTGATATAAATGACAGGGTCTCAAGCTGCAGTGTTATTCCAGGCCAAAACTAGAGACAGTTCCCAATTCCTTCAAGTTACACCCAGGAAGGAGCATTGTACACTGGCTGTTGATCTGTCAAAAACTTAATTTTCCATGACAACCACCATTGAGGAATGAGGAAAGTCAATAGCTGGAATTCACGTCACCTTGGACAGCAGCTAGAAGATGGCACAATAAACAAAAAAGAGACCATAAACTCTGATAAGCAGTGATTTACCAATTAGATGTGAGAAAAATAAAGAATCATTAAAATGACAAAATACCGTGAGTCATTATGGGTTGGCCTAATTAAATAATAGCCCAATGTAAAGCAGAGATTTATGATCTGCCAGCTGCACAATGTGGGTTTATCAAAATGATGGAACTAGACATACATCGTACACACAGCCTCTCTCGAGCTGCCTCTTTTAACATTTATTTAGAGGTCAACGAGGAAAACACGCCTCCAACCTAAACTAGTTACTGTAGTCTTTGTGTTGTCACCTAGTCCTCAGTGGAGCATTTACCTTCTCCTGCCTGATAGACAGAATGGTGATTTTCCTTAAGTCTTATGGCTTCCTCTGTTGCAAGCTGCCTTTGCGTGTTTTGCTTTGCTCAGTCATGTTCCCTAACAGTGTTAACATCTTAGTGTTTCTTTTGGCAGCATGTCTATAGCAGCAGGGCTTCAGGGTTGCCCTTCAGGGCCCTTTGGAAGGGTGTGGACTGGGTGGGATCCTTGTATGTCACTGGTGCTGCACACTAATGACACATTACATCTGCCAGATGAACCTGTGGCCACACAATCCCTGCCTACACCAGTCTGCGACTTCAGCTATAGGATGGCCGCTTTGAGATGTAATACACTTTCTTCTAAAAGCAGCTTCTGTGCTCCTGTTTCTGGCTTCTGGATTCCCAAAGCCTAAGGACATAGGGGCTCCATGCCATGTGACCTCCACCAGTATAGCATGAAGTTCCACCATAAGAAGTTCTGGTTTTGTTCCATTGTTGACCCCCAATTTATTACTCATCTTAAATGATTTAAAATATTTATTTTTCAGCTTCATCTGTAGTAACTGTGAAAGGCACCAATGACTGTAGGGGAAAGGAAAAACTAAGAACAAAGTCCAGAAGAGAATGAAGGGTGGGAGAGGCCTGGGTTGAGAGGTAGCCTTAGTCTAGAATGAGGTCAGCCTGAATCAGGAAGCCTGGAGACTGACTGATAAATTAAGGGCAGCAATCAGGGGACTCCAACATCGTAAGAGTTGGACAAGCTGGTACCAAATGGAGAAGGTGACAGCACTGTCCAGGATCTGCAGCAGCATCAGGAGCAGTGTGAGATTTCTCTCATGCATGGGCCCAAAGACTTTATGTAGCAAGATGATAAGAGCCATGTTGTTACACTCAGTGAAGGTACTATCCTCATTCTCAGTCTGGTGCACTGTAACTTGGGGAAGCACTCTGGTACATTCTTGTTCTCCTAGTATCTTTAGAACAAAAGTGCTCAAGAAGAGGTGCCCTTGGTCTTAAACTTGGAATAGCTTATTTCCAGTTTGCCTGTCTTGGCATTGAGTCTGGATACATGGTTGCAAGGGCAGGGAAGGCTATGTAGGAGCTGATGCAATGCATAGAGGAATTTGAATACCTGGGGCATGAAGAGTAGCATGGTCTTGCTGTAATGTCCCAAGACGCCCACCTCAGTGAAGGTAACACCATCAATGTAACAGAATGTATCTCCCACGAACAACCATGATGGATACCAGTTATAATCCCATAATCCCAACATGGTAAACAAAGGTGTATTGTGAATTAGAAGGAAAAGACATGATCATCCTGCAATTACCTTCCAGCTTCACCATGTTGAAGATGATGATTGAAGCAGAAATGACAAGTGACTGGCCAGCCTCTAGGCCATGCACTCCTGCTAGGGTATTGATGGCATGGTACAGAACACTGCCAGCAGCCACAGGATCTCCAAATGCACATGCAGGTCAAGAATTATAAAATTATTATTATACAAGATAATGGGTATTCTGTTTATCTATTTTTGTATAACCAATCACCACAAAATTTAGGGGCTTGGGACAAGCAGAACTCAGTGGCATCAGTTGGGATGTCTCAATTGGAAATGAGAGGATCCTCTTCCAAGATGACTTGTTCATGTGGCTCGCAAGAGCTATGCAAAGAGCTCTGAGCTCAACCAGTGCTGCTGGCTGGAGGCCACGTTTCTCTCTACATGGGTCTCATGGTGTAGCTGCTTGAGCTTCCTCACTGCATGGAGGCTGAGTTCTAAAGTCTTTCAAGTGACAGAAAATGGGAGCTACATTTAAAGCTCTGAATCTAGAAACTAGCACCATCCCTTTCACTGTATTCTATTGGTTAAGCAGTCACTGAGTCTGCCCAATTTCAAACAGAGAGGCCCCAGATTCCTTTTTTTAATGGGAAGAGGGTCAAAGAATTTATTTGCAACCATCTTTAATCTAGCACAGTGAGTTAAAATACAAGCTCTAAAATGGGTCCTTTTTTTGTTTTTAACAAAATACCAGCTCGTTTGACTGTAGCATATTTACATTTCAGTAGCAATTTCTTTTTTCATTTTGTATCCTCATGTGAAATAGATAAAGTGTTACCCTTACTCCATAGGGAAGAGAGACAGAGGGTTTTTGACTTGCTTATAGTAGCACTTACACTATAGCAGACCTGGGGAGGTTTGCTTCCTCCCAGAGCTCTCATGCTTTCCCGCAGCTTAGTCCAACTCATGATTGGGCCTTGGCTGGTCATACACACCAGCCTGTGGCTCAAGAAGAACACGATTGTAACGGTCAGACCAGTGCATCATGGGTACCCAAGTTTTATGATAGCCAGCTGTGGAATGTATCATCTTGTCTCTGAGGCCTTACTTATTGTGGTTATTGTTCAGTTTTGCTGTACCATCTGTTCTCCGGGTCTTTCTAAGTGCTTTTCTGGGCCAGCTTCCCTTTTCACTGGGAATGGAAGGAGTTGTCAAAAGCCCAGTACATTCTTTTCTGCATTGTAAAGCCATCAGGACTTAATTAGGAAAAAATTCTTCAACAACAATTGATTTGTTCAACTATCATTCAATTTGAAGTTCTCTCTTTTTATTAAAAGTTACTTGAAAGTTGTTGGATGCCCAGTTTTGGTTTTTTTTGAGTATGTTTTCATCTATATTTTATATCTTGTCCTTAGCAAGTTTTGGATAATTAGATTGCAATTTGAAAACTACTCCCCATTAGAATTTGTTAGAAACTTTCATTTAACACTAATTCTTCTTATACACAGTAGACTCCTATTTAATTGGCACCCATGGGGATTGGTGGAGGCCAGATACATGTAAGTAGACTCTCCATTAACCAGAGCTCAAGCAACTGGCATTCTCAACAGGCAAAATTTTTGCCAGTTGCTTGAGTTCTGGTTAATGGAGAATCTACTACATCTGTACATTTTGGTAACTAAATTAAAAATATAGAGTTGATGAAACCTGACAGCTTTGAGTTTTTGGAATATATTTTAAACCAAATTTTTGTTTTTGGAATATATTTTAAACCAAATATTGTTCAGTTGCATAGGCGTCTGGAAATTTTACTCTAAGTTTGTCTCTAGCTCCTTTCCCCTAAACTTTTAGTCTCCTTTGTATTTAGAGCAAAGTTGCAACCATATGTTTTTGATTCATTTATAACTAACATCTAGAGTTAGCTCATGGAGTTATTGTTTTGTAAGAATATGTACTTTAAAGTTTTATGTAATCCATTTTAAGCCCTTTTTCTTCTTTAAATAAACAAACAAAATTCTTCTCCAAACTTTACCTGAAAATAAAAAATTAGTTTAAGATGCTGGAGCCATTGCCAGTACAGAAGGCATTGCCTCTAACTCTGTCATTCTCTGTGTTTGCCTCATCATCAGTCCAGATAAGGATTTATGAGCATGTCATTGAATCATTAGGCGGTGCTTGACCAGTTTGCAGTTGATGTTTCCCCAGGAGCTAAAGAACATTCATTTATCAGGCTGTGCACTTACCTGGTTATTGCAAAGTTTTAGAAATTGAAAGAATAATAATTTCACATGGAAAGATGAACACTTTTATTAGTCCAAGGAAGAAAAGGGTTGTATGGAGCAAATGCACATCAAACTATAAAGAAATCAAGAAAATACAAGCTTTGAGAAACTAAATCATTGGAACAGAGCCAGCAGAAATGGTGAGGGTGAAGTACAAAAAGCATACTATTACAGTGGTTCTAAATCTGGCTAATAATCAGAATCACCTGAATGGGCACCTGTCTCCAAACTACAGATTCCTGGCCTCAAAATCAGTTAGTCTGTGCATCTGTATTTTTAAAAGCTCTTCAGATGATTCTGATGATCAGCCTAGTTATAGGAAACAATTTGCCAACTCTTCACACACACACACAGACCATGCACACATGCGTGGTGCATGATTATTGAGAGGAAATTGGTGTCCAATCTGGGCCACTGCACTCTATCTTCATCCCTTGAGTTGTGACTTTACCCTTCCTCCAACATTAAGAATAGATCCCAGTTAAATCAGCAGCTTTATTTCTTCATTCATCTACACACTATACATCTCAAACCAGGGCCTAAGGTGGGAGAACAAAACAAAATAATGGGTATTAACATCTATCATTGTGAAGAAGTGGATCCCTGCAATTCGTTTAATCTTTGACTTCCAGCTCACAACTTGACTACGTGCTTAATGATGAAAATCCAATGTCATCACCGGGGCACTGACAGATGCTTATATCTTTTAAACCAGGATTCTATTGTGTACATTTTGTTGCTCTTTGGAATCTTGTCAATACCATCTATGGAATTTCTCAACTATTCAAATGGAGTTTGATAAACAGGTTGATGATGACTCCAAGTCCAGTGTGTAGAACCCTGAGCTGGGAGAGTCACCTTTCCAGGTGGGGCAATGCCTTCCTTCCCCACATCTGCCTGAAGGAACACCCAGCACCAGGATTGATTCTTAGTCTCAGGATTATGTGTGGGAATGAGTCCAACTTGACTTTAGCAATTAAATTCACCAGCTAAAAGCTCTTCTTATGATTTTACTAGACTGGCATTTTCAACAACCATTAATGAGCCAAGTCCTACGCAATTTTATAAATGAAGGGATTCAGGCTATCATTATGTGTAAATCCTCCCCACATTACCTGCTCTAGTCAGAACACATGATCTGAAAGAGGAAACAATCATGTTTTGGAAAATGATGACATTCTGTAAATAAAATCTGGCAGCAAAATTTCTTGGCAAAACTAATTCTCAAGTCAACATGTCTCAATTTATTGCTACCTGAATCAGAATTAATTCTTCCTCAGTCCTTCTTATACTTCTGAACTGTGACATGGTTAACAGACTCGCTGAACACTCTACAGTTACCTAGACTCTTAATAGAATAAGCCAAAATGAATATAAATGGTTGAAGAGGAAAGAGAATTAGGTTCCTTGAAATTTTCTGGAGAATTGAGTTTACATTAAGTAGGATGTATGAGGCTGCCAAAGGGTATGGAGGTTAGAGGATGGGAGAAGTGGAATTATCATGACTGCCATGCCCGTAGGGGCTTTTGTGTTCCCTGGGTGATAGCAGACACCAAACACTGCAAGTGTATATTGGCAAAGAGATGTTGTTGCTGGAGCTGTTTTACCTTCAGCTTCTTTCATGACTTTTTCCGTCGCCAAGGAGTAATGCACGCTCTGACTCTGCCCCTGGAATCCTTTCCAGCCCAGTCCTCCCCTTGTCCGCTAACCTCCCAACCAAATACCAGAGAAGTGTGAAAATATCCAAGTGCCCTGCTTAGGAAAATATACGGTAGACTCTCCCTTAACTGGAGCTCAAGCAACTGGCAAAATCTTTTGCCAGTTGCTTGAGCTCCAGCATTTATATTTATCTGGCGTCTACCAGTGCCCATGGGTGCTGGTTAACTGAGAGGCTGCTGTATTTGCTGTTGCTGAGGGGATGTGGCTTGTGAAAAGTTAAGCCCCAAGTCAGGATCTAAAGAGAGGAAGCAAAATAAAGGGGAAACGGAATTGCTGTCCTTTGGAAAAAAATATGGGTACTTATTGTGTGAGCAGCAAGAGAGAGGAAAGGAGGGGGCCAGGACACTCAGAAACCTGAGCTACAAGGAGAGAGGGTAGAATAGCAGCACCATGTTGGGGTATTGGGGCTGCAAGGGTTAAGGGCAAGAACTTTTTATAAAGCAATGTTTGACAATACCTTTTAAATTGTTTGCTTCACTCTTCAGTGCTGGAACGTAAGCCTCATGAGGTACCACTGAACTTAAGTGGGGTCAGCTTACACGTACCACCTTGCATTGTTAATCACTAAAAGGATATGGAGGTGCATTCAACATTAGGGTCAACCTAGGGTAGTGAGAAGATTATCACAGGAGATGAGACACTGGCTAGAGAGTCAGAATTCAGACAAAACAGAATGTCATAGTAGAAGAGAATTAAGAAACAAACAAGCAAAAACAAAGCAAAAGCCAAAACTCGACTCTTGTCGGAATTGCCATCCACCTCACAGGGCCCATGACGATCATCTCTCAACTGGCCTTGCTGTTCTCCCTCTTGTCCTGCTATAGTTTGCTCTCCATAGCAACAATGGAGGTGAACTTTTTAAAATGCAAATTACAATATGGCAGAATAGGAGTTTTCTACTATCATCCTTCCCAGAACAATGAGTCTGACAACCACCTACAGAGATACCTTTGTGGGCATCTGGTAGTTCAGTGGAGAAGTTCCAGCCCACTGTCGGAGCAGAAAAATCCGAGGATAGATACACTGAGCCCAGTGAGAAGAATAGTTGCAGTTGGTCCATGCCGCATCTTTCCCCAGAGCACCACAGTTTAGTGCCAAGACAGACTCCATTGGCCTCTGATTGTTCCACAGGGGCAAGTGAAAGCACAGCAAGTGAATGCCCAGCTTCCCCACCATGTGGGGTGCTTCCTAAGAGACTCTTCTTTCTCAACCCATTCAGAATACTGAGGGATTGACATAGCTGAGGGGTCGGGAGAGGCTGGTAGCACATAGCTCATTGCTCACCAATAGGCCACAGATCTTACTAACCTGCTTTGTGTACACCATGAAGAAGCAGCCCATGAGCTGCTTGGGACTCATCACCTGTGGACCTCTCTGTGGCTCACCCATCTCCCAGGTTGGCTCCCCAAGTGCAGTCACAGAGACAGTGGGTGTAAGCCTTTACAGATGGCCATGAGCACACAGAAAGCTGGTCCAATACTGTGGGACTGAGAGAAGGCACTCAAAGGTGAGCAATTCAGGGCACTGCCCTCACGGGGCTCTCAGCACCCGTCTGACTTTGCAGGATTAAATAAAGGCATGCAATCTAAAGAATTTCCCCTCAAGAGAGAACAAGAGGTATAAACAGTACAAGGAAAAAGACTACAGGCCAATATGCTCAATGAATATAGATGCAAAAATCCTCAACAAAATACTAGCAAATTGAATTCAACAGCACATTAAAAGGATCATACACTATGACCAAGAGGGATTTATCTCTGGGAAGCAAAAGATGGCTCAACATGTGCAAATCAATAAATGTAATACTCATACAACATATTAACAGAATAAATCATAAAATTCATATGGTCACCCTAATAGATACATTTGACATAATGCAGTCATTTTTATGATAAAAACTTTTAGCAATTTAGGTACGAAAGGAATGTACCTCAACATAATAAAGGCTATGACAAGCCCCTGCTAGCATCATACTCAGAGGTGAAAAACTGGAAGCTTTTCCTCTAAGAACCGGAATGAGGCACCACTCAGACCAGAACTGGCCCACTGTCACCACTCTGCTCATGTGGTCCCGAAAGTCCTAGCCATTGTCTGTCGGTCTGACTACCTATCATCTGTCTATCTACCTGTCTATTATCTATCTTTCTATACACAGTGGGATACTATTCAGTCATAAAAAAGGATGAAAATTTGCTATTTGCAACCACATGGATGAACAAGTATTTAAAAAAAAAAAAAAAGGCTTGTCCCTCAACCCCTCACTTTCTGCCTTTACCCTGCTTCATTTTTCTCCATAGCACTTCCAGCAGCTTCCGTTTTATTTATTTATTTACTTACTAACTTACTGACAATCTGTCTCTATCTCCCTGGGGTTGTCAGCCTCTAAAATGGCCCCCAAAGATCCCTGTCTTCTGGTATTTATTTATGCCCTTGTGCAAATTCCTACCACCTTGAGTGTCAGCTGGACCTCGTAATTCCTTTCTAATGAACAGAATTCAGCAAAAGCAATGGGATTAGGTTGCAAAAAGATTGTGACTGCCACCTTGCCTTCTCTTGCCCTCTCTCACACTCTCTCCAAGAGTCATTGCTCTGGAGGCAGCAGACTGCCATGCTGTGGGGAGCCTACGGAGACGCCCATATGGCAAGGAACAGATGTCTCCGGCCTCCAGCCAGCCAGGACCTGAGACCTATCAACAGCTACACGAGTGAGTCAAATCCTCTCCCGGCTGGGCCTTGAGATGACTGCTGCCCCCGCTGATACTTTGTAGCCTCCTGACCCTAAAGCAGAGACCCCCAGCTAACTCTCTGACACAATGAGATAATAAAATATAAGTTGCTTGAAGTGGCTATGTTTTGGAGTAATTTGTTACACAGCAATTGATAACTAATATCTCCACTGCAGTGTAAGCTCCATGCCGGAATGGACTTTCTCTGTCTTGTTTGTCACTCTCCACAGAAGGTGGAGTAACGCCTGGCACACTGAGGCAGGCACTCAATAAACACTGAGTTTAAATGAGTAATGACTATTGGGGTGGGGTGAAGACACTGGGTTTTGCAAAATATGTGGGATGGAAGTTTGAGCCAATTTAGATGTCTAAAGCTAAGGATGCTCTTAGGGTCAAAGTGATTGCAGAAATCTCAAGAGTATTCAAATAACAGACATTCTGGGAATACCAGGCTCACAGTACTACTCTCTTGACCATGGTTATTGACACTGGTCTATGTTGCTTAACTAACCTTCACTGGGTGCCTGGGGAAGCTCAAGCTGAAGGTCAAGGTGACTTTACAGTCGCTGTGTGCATTTGGAAGGACGACTCAAACCTTCCACAGTTTCCCGGTCTGTAAAGACCTCACAGGGCTGTTGGTTACATACAGAATAAAATACATAATGGGCCATGGGTTGTTCTCAATAAAGGGTGGTTTCCTTCCCCTCAGGGAGCTTATGGGATGAGGAGATGAGATTCATACATAAGAACGATAACTAACATGGGTGTAATGTTTTCCATGCTATGTTAAGTACTGGGTCTTGGTGAGGCAGGGGAGGTAATGGAATCGTTATTTTCTGGTTCTTCCTTCTGTAGTGTGGGGTGTTGGGTGCACATTTGTCACTTGGGAATACTGCTGGATAACTCCATTATTTTTTCTTATTAATTCTAGAAAGAAGGAAAAAACTATTGAAAATGGTAAAGTAATCCTAATTTTGCTCATGAGAACTTGGATAATGTATTATAGTAGCAAAAAATGACAAAAGATTTATGTTTGCTGCTGATTAATTATCACAGGAATAATTTTATGTGGGAAAATGCACTGTTCTTAAAACCCAATCCTCCATTTCCAGGAAAGATAGAGCAGAATCTCTCGCTGTATCCCTCCACAGGAAGAATCACACCAGAAAATAATGTTTTCCTTCTAATGGCTTACTTAAAATTATATAAAGAATTCTTTGGGATTTGAAGAAAAACTACTACTACTACTACTAATAAAATAAATGTTTTTCTTTTGCTATGGGCTAACATTCAGATTGTGAGCAGCTCTTTTGGAAGGCAAGGGGAAAGAATAGATGGGAAACCACTTTAGAAAGTTTCAGCTTTCTGAAAGAAAATTTAATTTTAAAGGAAAACAACAGCATAATAGGAACGATGTTGGAATGAACACATGCAACCCTATAGAGAAAAAGTGACACATCCAGGCAGGTCACTCAAGCTGGTTCAAAAATTCCATTTTCCGTCAGTGGTCTGGGTGTGTCTGTGTGGCGACACGCAGGCCAAGCAGGGCCTTTGAGGTGTTGGCGCCACCGGTGAGTGCCAGGTGAAATGTGCTGAAAGTTCTGATTTGTACCTTTCAGGCCGGAGGTCCTTACCAAAATGGATGGGTCCTCTGGCCACCTTTTCTAAGTCCAGCCACAGGTATTCCGCCGAAACCTGTGGGTGAGAAAGACATAAACAGGTGCTATACATTTGAGAGACCAGGAAGCCACAGGCCATTTAGTAAATGGTAAACGCAATGGCCCCCCAAAACAAAGAGTCTCTTTTCATCAGAATGATCAAGCTCATTCAGCAAATATTTCTCGAGGGCCTACCCTCGGCCAGACGCAGTAGAGACCAGCGAGCTCTCTTATTGGAAGAGTGAGGTGAGGGAGCAAAACCCCAAATCACTAGGATGGCGTGGACCTGCGTGTGCCTGCAACCTGATGGAAAGGAAGAGCCAGTTTTTTTTGGGGGGGGCAGGCCCCACAGCCTGAACACCGTGGCACCCATTCTGCCCACCACTCTTGGGGGTGCCGCTTTTACGGGGTGAGTTTTCTGCCTTGAGTTGCCCAGGCCAAGATTTTTCACTGTTTGGAGCAAATGCAGCTTTTGCTGTAAGCAGTTCACAAACCTGTTAGAGATCTCAGTGGAAGTGAAAACACTGCAATCTGAACATTATCTCCCTGAGTTGATAGATTTGAGTAGCAACTGTTGAGTCCTAAAGGTAAAAAGCGTGTTGGAAGTTAATTTACTCAGCACACTTCTGACTTTATGCTATTTTAAAAAGATGAAAATATCTCCTTTTAAAGCAGACCTTCTGAGAGGGCGACGCCATTGCTCCTTGTGGTGACATCTTGTTACCTTTGTGGTTAACTTTTTATTTAACCTCAAACTTTCTGGCAGCATTTTATATGTACTTAAAAATATTTTGGCCTGGATAGTTAAATAGTAGTTGATTACAAGCCTCCTATGATAACAGTTATTTAATTATCACCCCAGTGTTTTCCAATTTCTCCTAATTTTTTCTTGCTAACACTAATAATGCTTGTAAATGAGCATGCTGACTGGAATGCCAAGAAGGATGATTTTGAGCTGTTACTGTGTGCTGAACCTTGAACTCAGTGTTTAATATACATCATATCAATCTGTATCAATCTACAAGAAGCCTTTCCGAAGCTGGTTCAGTCATTTCCCCATTCTATAAATGGAAAAACAGGCTTTCAGGGAAGTTCGTACTTTGCACGAGACCACAGCTAGGAAGTGATAGAGCTAGGATGTGCAGGTATAACACTGCCAACGTTTTCCAATCAATTATACAAATAAGAGTGCCTACCTTTTATGCTAACAGGTCCAGGTATTACACTGAGTGTTAAATAATCAACATGCTACTTTCAAAAGTTATCTTAGTCATGTTCTGTCTAATGCCCATTTGTCACTCAAGTGTTTGCAAGATCAGGAGATAATTTTTCCAGACTCTTACTCTTTTTCCAACTATAAGCTCTTGTTTAAACATTTGTTTAATCTTCAACTTCATATCCACAAAAGTAATGGCTGATGATACACCTAATACGTTGGCTGTTTTCTTTGGGCATGCAAGTCCTTATACTTACCTGTTTAAGCCAGAAGCACTTAATGTTGGCTGAGCATTACCATCACTTAGGGGAGCTTTTAAAGATCCTGATGATGGGGCCACACCCAAGACCAATTAAATTAGAATCTCTGCGGGTAATATTCAGGTGATTACAATGAGCACCCAAGGTTGAAACCACTAATTTAAATAATTCTTCCCTGGCTATTCCCTGTACAGATGCTCCTGGACTTATGATGGGGTTACATCCTGATATGCCCATCAGAAGTTGAAAATATCATTAGTTGGAGATGCACTTAATACACCTACCCTACTGAACATCATAACTTCCTTAGCGTATGTGAAACATGCTCAGAACGCTTACATTAGCTTATAGTTGGGCATTTATCTTGAGTTTCATCTCAAGAGTAATCGCCTTCTTCTTTTCACCAGAAGCAGGAGACATTTTGCAGACATGCTGGGATGCAAAAACACAAATACAATATCCAGAGAAAAAAATGCTAGCCACACAGGACATTGCAGAGTATCAGCTGTTTACCCTGACAGCCTTTGCTTGCTGCCACTGCCAGTGTCATGAGAGAATGTCATATGGGAAAAGATCAAAATTCAAAGTTTGAAGATTTGAAGTTCAATTTCTATTGAATGCATATCATTTTCCCACCATCATAAAGTAAAAAAAAAAAAATCGTAGTCAAACCATTACAAGTCTAGGACTGCCTGAATGTCCCTTTCACTTGTGACCTGCTCTGGCTTCACCTCATCTACCTAGAACTACGAGTTGGCCAATTCAGCGCCTTCTCAAATGACCTTTCATGACTTGCTTCTAATGTGGAGGCTGAAGAAGCTAGGTGGTCCCTTTCCAAGACTTCTGTGAGGTTAGAGGAGCAATACATTACAGTTCTGACCAATGATGAGAAAGGGGAGCCCAGACATCCAGGTGTTTGCAGTGAGTTGCTCTTTTCACTCTTCATCTGAAGGCTTATGTTTATCTGAACGTTACCACAGACATCGATGGAGCATGTGACTTGAGTCAAAGATAATTTAAAGGGGAAATCAAGGGAGAACTTGATCTCTTCTTATTGATGCCTTCATCTCTCTCAATTTTCTCAAAGACCTTGGAGTTCATGACAAAAATGTCCTACAAAGAAGGTAAAGGCTAAGAAATTTGAGAATCCTAAGGTTTTTTTAAAAAAAAATTCTGTTGGTGGGTGGGGGAGTAGAAGTGAAATGATAACCTCTAAAATGCTTGTTGGACATAATTTCCATGTTAGCCATGTGATATTTATAGGGAAAAACCAAAGGTTAATATAAATTTTCAAGGTAGTAAGCACTGAATCTGAACCTATACATTCATAATACCTGTGTGCATGTGTATGGTGGTTGCTAGTTTTTTGTGTAACTTTTATTGAAGTATAATGTACATACAAATAAAGTTCACATATTATAAAGAAGAGCTTAAAGACTTTTCACAAAATAACACATCTTTGTACCTAACACCCAGTCAATACATAGAACATTACCAGGACCCTAAGAGCCCCCTTGTTCTCTCTTCTAAGAACTGCCCCTTGACCATGGATAATCACTAGGCTGCCATTTCTACCCCGTCCCCCACTTTTTAAAAAATAACCAATGAGTAAAAGTGCAAGGTCACCTCTTCTTCTGCTTTCACATGATGCCTCTATTGAGATGGGAAAGTCAAACTTGTTCTGTGGCACATTTAATTATGGGAAAATGAAAAGAAAAGACATAAAATCCAGGCCAACAAAGCAAAGATTTAAGTTGGCATCACGTTCCATATAATTGTGATACCAGTAGACACTCAATAAACATATCAGCATTGTTAAAATGATTTATCAGCCAAATAGTTGAATGTAAAATATTATCAATACAGGTGTCATCATTGATCTTTCTTGGGTCTCACTGCTGAAGAATGGGGCTGCTAGATGATTTCAACAAACAATCCTTGACAGGAAACCAAAGGCAACAGGGTACAGGGATAGACAGCTGACAAATGCAGTATGGGGCCATTAAAGCATGTGATGAATTTGCCAGGAAAGTATATATTTGTGCAAGAGGTGAGCTCATATCTCCTATAAATTTGTCAGCCGTGACACAGTGTTCTCCAGCTTGGCATGAGTAATGCCTTGCTATTTGCTGCCTTTGTCTGGCAAAAGCTCTATCAGTCACTCCAGGGTTATTTACAAAGAAGCGTGTCTATCAGTTACAAGGACATGACTTTGCCGTTGAAAGATAACAAAAGAGGAAATCAGGCAGTGGCCTCTCTGCAAGGGATGCGTCTTTTCCAGACGAGCTCTGGACTGGAATGACTCAGATGGACGGCAATTGGCCGGGCTGGCCCTGTGCCTGGCATGACCAGCCTTAGTACATTTATCCACACTGATTAGATTAGAAATTATTAATAGGGGGCTACAGAGTAGAGCAAAAGGTCATTTAGAGTTTAATTCTGTTCTCAGATAACTTCATTTCAGCTGATGGGATTGTTATTGTAGGGGTTTTATATGTTTATAGGAAACAATATACTCAATAATGAAGTCATGCCTCCTTTCTGCAAGGTCAGGAAAGCTATTGTGTAGCTAGATTGAAGTCTTCACAATTGTGTTAATTAAGTAACAGTGATTGGGCTTGGTCTCCTCTCGAAATGCATTTAAGGGCCTAAAAGCTGCTGAGAACGTATTCTTTAAATATAAATATATAGGCAAGCGAGTGAGACCAGAAAGCAACCTGCAATCGAGTAAACAGAAGAGCTGACACGAAGCTTTTACTTAAGGAAGGCATGAGGCTGGTTGGCAGATGTGACTTACTGCCACATAAATACAAATGTTTTGTCGGTTTAGGATTAAAAGTAACAGGTCCCTTTTTCTTTACTGAATTCCTGATGAATCTGAAAGACTCTTGTATCGTTTGATGTTGATGGTACATTAAGTCTCGTCAGTTATTTCACTCCGTCCCAGGCCTGCCTGTTTGGGGTAGATGGTCAGTGTGTGGTCATAGCCACGTTGTTCTCAGATAAAAGGCCGTTTCCCGCGGTCTTGCCTAATAGGCCGGGCCATTAGCACAGAGAGAGCTCAGCTTTGTCCTCCACTGCGACTTCCCTCTTTGGGAGGCTTTATAATTCCGACATCAGAGTGTGCTGAAGGTGCTGGCAAACTTTTTTGCTCCAAAAGACAAAATCTCTTTTAATCAGCTAGAAAGAATTGGAGTGACTTTAAGTGAAGAGTGGGTTCATGGAAAGCAATTCTGGGTCGTATGCTCCTCAGAGAGCACAGAAGAACTGTGGGTTCTATTTGTAAGCCAGTCAGCTTCCACTCGGCTCCGGATGTGCTGACACGCCGTTAAGGGGAACTTGGAGGTAAAACTCAGTGACTGGCCATGGAGTCTCCTTTCCCCAACTCGCCAAAGACTCCTCCCTCCACGTACTGAAAAACCACCATCCTGGGGCAGAACCTGGTTTTCCCAACTGGGGGACCACTGAATAAAAATGGCATTGGGAGTTCCCTG